>JACWST010000241.1:0-33054 GCA_014850475.1 Cryphonectria naterciae
AAAAAAAAAAAAAAAAAAAAAAAAAAAAAAAAAAAAAAAAAAAAAAAAAAAAAAAAAGAAAGAAAGAAAGAAAGAAAGAAAGAAAATATGACGATTTGTGCGTGGGTGGCTGGCTGGCTGGTGGTTGTTACACTACATGGGCAGGCTCTGTGCCCGTGAGTAATCAGGCAGAGGCGTCAGTATTTCAAGGGTCAAGGAAGAGCAGGGTGTTTCGTCGGTGAGCTATGATATGGCTCGATTCGGACAACCCAGGCGCATGTCCTCATCATCTTGTAAAGCTGCAGGCGGCATCTGTCGTCCGTGCCAAGGCGAGCGGCAATTGACATTGTAACATCGCAAGGTCCAAAGTTCCAATTGGACACAAAACGGTGGCGTTGTTGAGCCAGGTGTGGCTGAAGAAGAAAGAAGCAAAGAAACAAAGTAGTTTGAGAACGGCAAAGAGCTGGAAGATTGGATGGTCAGAATATCCTAGTAAAAAAACCCTCAAGGTTGAGATGATTGTGTTGTGGTGAATTGTTGTCGTCGAGGCATGAAGGTTGGGTTGGTTGATGAGGAAAGTGGAAGCCATCAACCAGGCCGGGCTCGTAGTACTGTACTGAGCGTTGCTTGTTGAGAGGGGAGGCACGGGAGGGCCTGGAGGGCTAGAGGGGCTAGCAGGGTCCTAAGTAATGGTCCAGGGGTCTTTGGCTCTCCTCACAGGTCCCAAAACGGAAGTAGAGAGAACCCTGAATTCTAGCGTCAGGGTTTTATCAAATCAACAACACGACGCCATCGCCATCTAAGCAGACGGCACACCCAATTCCCTTGCTAAGCCAGGCCCATCACCATTCAACACTATGCCTCCATTACATGATCCAGAATGGGATCTTCCCAGGATGCGTGCATCTTTTGGGTTTGAGGTTCGTTTTCTTGAGCTGTCTGGGAAACACGGTGGTGGTCCGATGCTGAAGCTTTCTCCCCCAGGACGATCATAAGTTCACGCAGGGTCTTGACGAGGCAGATACTGGTAGGACGGAAACCTAAGTCCTGTTGAATATGATGCCTCAAACTACTGTCTATCTGCTCACTTTTTGTCCTCCCAAGAATTCTTCGACGTCAAGTTCTATCCTTATGATCCCGTTGGATCAGAACCAATTTTTGCAGCTGTCAGCAAGAAGCACGTGCGTGAAGCCTCCTTTGCGTCTCTGGCGTGGGCGAGTCTGGCCCCGCGAATGACTCTTGATTGATGGCTGCTTCACAGGTGGTAATATGTCGACTGGTGCAAGCAGCAGAGAATGTCAATCCCTGCGAGGTTATCAGAGTCATCAGGGACGACGATGTGGGTTTCCGAGGGGGGGGGGGTCCCCGATCCGATTATGGCCCGCTCGAGGTGCTGACACAACACAGCCAGAAGCCCTGAACTGCTCATGTTGCTGGTCCAAGGAGGCCGAAACTGATAGAGCACTTCTCTGTGTGGCTGGCCGCGATGCCAAGATCAAAGTCTACAATGTGAGGGAGGGCAAGCTTCACACGGTTCGTCTACCAAGGGGGAGGAAGGGGGGCAAAGTCCCAGCTCGGAGAACGCTTGCTGACAGACATGTCTTTATAGACACTCGTGGGCCATGGAGGCGTAAGTCACGGTCTGGGCATTTTGAGCTGCATGCTATCCCTATATTGACCGAGACTGACCAGGAGATTAATGATCTCGCGACATCGCCCGACAACCCACGGATCATCGCCTCGGCATCAGATGATACCACGGTCAGGCTATGGAGTCTTGATCCTGTCCATGCCAGGCAGCCCTGTGTCTGTCTCCTCGGAGGCGAGGGACATTCGTGGAGCTTACTCAGCGCTGTATGTGATTCGACTTGACATGATGATACTGCTTCCGGGCCACCTCTGACACACGGCACAGGCCTTTCACAACACTGGTCGATATCTACTGTCTGCAGGGCATGACCAGGTTATTAACCTGGTGAGTGTGGTTAAATAACGAAGTCTGGCTTGGAAGACATATCTGACCGAGTCGACAGTGGACGATTCCTGAGCTTCCAGAAGAACATGTCGACACGCCGATCGTCGTCCACTACCCTCACTTCTCAACTTCGGAAGTCCACTACGGACTCATTGACTGGTCAGTAGACATCTGTACGGATGTCAGAAGCAGGCAAGCAAGCAAGCTAATCAAACGCCACAGTGTTGCCTTCTATGGCGACCTGATACTCTCCAGAGCTTGCCATGAAGAGAAGATTGTGCTATGGCGAATCGAGGGCTTCGATTCCGAGGACCCCCCTCCGCCGCCGTCCACAGCGCCCAGCGCCCACGACCAGACGCGGACGACCCGATCCGCCTTCGCTCCGGCCAACTCACCAAGCCAGTGGCAGAGACTGCTGCAGTTCGAGACCAAGAACTGCGGCGTGCAGTTCTTCCTGCGCTTCAGCCTGCACCACGTCGACAGACAACACCCGATCCTGTGCTTCTGCAACGCCAGGAACGAGATCATGTGGTGGGACATGATGCGCCTCACCGCGTACCAGGATTTTCTCAACTCGCTTTGTGCCCCCGGGGTTGGCCCAGACGCGAGGAGTGCTAAGCCTACATGGCTTCTACCCGCGCATCACAAGTCGAAAGGCCTAGGTCCGCCGTTGGACGAGGAGGGCGAGAAGACGTTGTGCGCATCCATCATGCGGCCTGTCCCCCGCAAAGACAGGTTCGATATCGAGGATGTCCTGCGGAACGAAGGCTTTAACGCGCAGACGATCAAGCTCTGGCAGAGCCGGTTCGACACCAGCAACCCAAACAAGCTCATCAAGCCGCACAGGCAGGAGCTCCTGCAGGGCCCGCCGTTTGTGGGGAGACAAGTCGCGTGGAGCCTTGACGGGTGCTGGTGTGTCGTTGTGGGGAGCCGGAATCACGCGGTCATCTTCCAGCGGTGGGCCAAGGGCGGACGACACTCGACCAGCCGGCAAAACTCGCATGTCCCGTCGGAGATGCAGAGCCGTCAGGGAACCGCAGCGTTTAGGGCGGAAAGCGAGGCCACGAGCGCGAACGCGTCTCTTGTTCAGCCAGAGGCGCCTATGTGAGGCCTCGGGCTGGAATAGGAAGGATGCTCTCGATGTCATTGTACACCGCCAGACGAGAGAACGCATAAACACGTAGGAAGGAAGCAAATGGTGAAATTAGGAGGTCTTGATGGTAAGACCACCACAAGAAGGCCACCATTCGTTATCATCTCATAGGTAGAGACGAGAAGACAGGCAGGCTGCTCCATGCAGACCCCAGATCATCATCTTCCTCCTTAGCTCCGTAGTCGTCCCCTTCAGACCCATCCAGCCATCGCTCCGTGAATGCGTCCAGCCGCCCCCCATTCTCCCTCATCTTCATGAAACACACCCTTGCCCTCTCCCTCTCATCGCCCCTCACCCGCCTGTCCTCTTCCTCCTCCTCCTCCTCCTCCTCCTCCTCCTCATCATCATCCGTCCTCGGCGGTGGCGGCACGCTCAGGTCGCCCACGTACAGCGCGACCATCCCGCGTAGCCTCAGCATCTCCACGCTGCGGTTATACGGCGCATTCTCCATCAGCGCGTCCATGCGGGCGGCGACGTCCCTCATCACCAGCAGGGCCCGCTGCGCCAGGGTCGTCTTCTCCTGTCGGAGCCTCCGGTCTCGGCCCGTGGGGCGGAGGAGGTGCTTGTCATCATTGTTGTCGTTGTCGTCATCCGAGTAGCGCCCGTCGGGCATGTCGAGATCGTCTGACCAGGCTTCGGACGCACGGTCCAGGGTCGCCAGGGCGAGTTTGTGCTCGATCCAGGTGTTGTAGAACTCACAGCCGAAGAGGACGGGGTGGAAGTCTAGGCTGGAGATGGAGTTTGGGTGGAGGCGGTTGTAAGGGTATTGGCGGATGAGCCCTTCGAGGTAGGCACGTAGTTGTGGCATGTTGGCTGGGGAACCCCATCTGCGCAGTGTCGTCTTGTTGCTCCCTCCTCCGCCAGACGGAGTATTCCCCCCGTGACGCAGTAGGCCTTTACCGTTGTCATCATCTGCTGCTTCTGGTGGTGGTGGTGATGATGATGATTCAGAACCTCCGCCGCCAACGTCGGGGTTGTCCGCCACCATGACCTCTTCCTCCTGCCCTCCAGGAAGCACACGCTTCGACCGCGTCTCCCCCTCCCTCATCAACACCTCGGCGCCCAGACTCCAGAGCCCATTCCGCCTCAAATCAACAGGTTTCCCCCTGACCTCACTCCGCCGCAGCAGACCAAACGCCCTCCGCGCGCGCGGGATGTCCCCTTCCTCCAGCGCGCGGAGGACCACACTCGTCAGCACGCCGAGGCGCTGGTCCTGTGCACCACGCATCTGCCGCGCCCGGCGGGCCCTGTCCCTCTTTGATGACCCCCCGACTGTCGCCATAGCAGCACTAACATCGTTATCGTCGTCGTCGTCGTCATTGTCATTAACATCGTCATTGTCATCCTCAGCAGGGGGTGGCGGTGGACCGTCGTCCTCTTCTGCGTGGTCATGGCCACGGCGCCGAGGAGCGCGGATGGGCCGGTGCGGGAAGTTTGGTAGATAGGTCGAGGGCAGCACGTCGGTTTCAGTCAGGCCTGCGGCCCTCAGTTGTTTGAGCGTGCTTTGGCTATGGGAGAGAGGGTTGATTGTGTCGGAGGGTAAGGGTTGGGAGCGGTGGAAGGTGGCGGCAGCGGCATTGTTGCTGCTGCTGCTGAGGGCTGAGGCGGACCGTTTGCGCTTTTGAGAAGACATTCTGTAAAGGGGAATTTTTTTGATGTCTGTCTGCTCAACGATGACTAAGGTTCTATACCGATACGATGAGGAAGGAGGGGGTCGTTGAGATTGGTGGTGCCTGCCTCATCAGCATGGGTGAGAGAGTCCTATGTGGGAATCGTCCGGTGGCTTGCCAGGCTCGATTTTGAGGTTCGAATCATGCAATAGAATATATCATCTCCCCATGTAGCATCACATATGGGTAGGGTAAGCTAAGATAGTTGTCCTTTTTTTTTTTTCCTTTTCGTTTTGTTGTTGGTTTATGTGTAGTAGTTGAGTTGTAAAACCTTGGGCGAGTTCTTGCGCTACAGTTTATTGAAGATTGCCCCACGACTAAAACTGGCATACTGCCAGAGTCCGCCCAAAAGTTGAATACAACAAATAAACCAAAATTCAGCTCCAAAGATTTCGAGAATAAAAAACACAATGGTTTTTCTATTTTACCCTTATATGTTTAAGGTACATAGTGAGACCACTACTACTGCTGAGGATGACTTGAAAAGGGTCTGTCTGTCTTAAGTTTGACGCGATCAAGTGGTAGCTGAGCGATGAATTTTCTTTTTCCAGTTCTATCCCTTCGTCTTGTTCAAAACCATAGACCTTGTAAAGTTCTCTCGTAACATACATCCAAGGGCACAGAATGAGGTCTATCCACCGTCCTCTGATACGCCAGCCATAAGATCTTCCTTTCTGATTTTTCCCTCTTCCTTTTTTTGCCCTGCATGCACCCTGTTGTCCCATCTATATGCCATTCCATACTCGTATAATGACCAAGTAAATGCCCTGGGGGTATCTTTTCTTTTGTTTCGTTTTGTTTACCCTCCCATTCTCTCTTTGCATGCAACCAAAAGACCAGATGCAAGACATATACGCCTATCACAACGCCCTCTCAAGCCCAAACGGCGACCACGCTTCTAGCTTGCGCAACAGCGTCTGATACAAAAAGAGCATACACCCGCTCTGTACGCTCGTCCACACGAAACGTGGGCCCACGCCGCGGAACCACCCGCCAAAGCCTTCGGTCTTGTAGATCATCCGCAGACCCATGATGACCGAGGACGTTTCCAGGGTGGCAGCCCCCGGTCGAGGGGTATGTGTTGATGGGGACGACGTGGAGATGAGGCGTTTCGCAGCATCCTTCACCTTGGTCGCATCTGTTGCCTGTGAGATGTGGTGGTCCACGGAGGCGCCTTTGGAGGAGGTCGATGTCGACTTGGTGGAGGAGGAGCAGGGGGAGGGTCGAGCAGGTTCTGTTCTTGGGTTGACCTGGGTCTGCAGGCGGGTCTTGACCACGTCCAGCGGGCATGTCATTGCGCCGGCCAGGCCGCCACCAGCCGCACCTGTCAGAAACTCGAGAGGCGTGCCGAGCTCGTTATTCCCCTTCCACTGCACGGCCCAGTCCCTGAACTGCTCCCAGAACATGAACTGTAAGGCGGAGAACGGGAGGTCGCGGGAGAGCGTCGCCTGGTAGCCATAGAACAGGGCCGAGAAGCCCTCTGTACGCACAATGGTCCTCGCGGCGTCGACGGTGTTGCGGTAATTGTAGCCTGAGGTGAAATGGGGGTTATTATAGCGGCCTTGTAGCTGTAGTCGGGTCTTGAGGACTTCAGTAGGCACGTAGACGATGGACGCGGCCAGGTCGCCAACAAATCCTGCGTGGGAGTTACCAGTCAGTATGCCTGCTGCAAGAAAGACCTGTGGACGGTCCCGTCGTCGTCGAATAAGCCGGGGAGGGGGGGGGGGCATACCAGCTGTGAGGTATGCAAGATTCAGCTGCATGCCACGGTCGATCAGGTTCCGCTTGGTGAACTCATATGTGCCAAAAAACAAGACGGTGCCTGGGAATGAACCCAACAGCGCCGGAAACCAGCCACCATAGAGACCTCTTCTCACCCCCTCTTGCCGCAGTATCGTGTAGTATGAAGAGCCGAGCGAGGTGTACTTGGGAGGGATGTGAGGGTCGCCCTGCTGCCGTGTCTTTACTGTATCCAAGGAGTGCATAAGCATGTCGCCGGTGGTTCCCCCAAGGCCACCAGCGATCATGGCCTAGGGAAGAGACGGAACTCGATCAGCATTTTTTCCTTCTCTCGACGAGGCGGTCGATCCCATGTTCATTTGCATACATGTATGTAGGGCGGGCGACCCTCATAGTCTTCGTTCGCATCGGCTGTCATATCCTGAGATACATGCGTGCCTCTTCCCTTCTCACAGGGGGAAAAAGAAAGAACGAGAAAGAAAGGCTTGTAACACGGAGAGGCGGGCTAAAGGCGCATGGCGGTGCGACCCGGCAGAAAAGAGGTTGTTTTGCGCCGTGGGAAGAATCCGAGCGAACCTGAGGTACGACGGATATAATTGGCAGACCACGTCGGCGAAGGGAACGTGAACTGGCCGCAGCGCCAGCGAGGAGCTCGGTTTGACTGTCGCGGGCGCAGGCGAGGTGAGGCAAAGTCGTGGGTTTGTATGTTAGTTTTGCGAGTTGACGAGAGCTGGGTTTGAAATTTGGGAGCGAACCAAAAAGGCAAGCTAGAAAGATTTCGGCCGCGCCGCCCCCCTGCTGTGGTATCGGGCCCGCCTCGCTGTAAATGCAGGGAGTTTAGTTGGGTAGGTGGGGGACGAACGGGATGGTCCGTGCTGTAAAATCAGTAGTACCCCAAGTTGTCGTACATGGTAAATAAAAAAGTACTATATACACAGCAACACTGGATGGGATATGACTGCATGTAATTTGTCTCGTATGGACTGGATGCCCAACTCTTCAATGTCCACCAGTTCCAAGCAGCACAGCCACTGGATACAAATCTCATCCTCCTAGGTCGCTGAAGACATTCCGTGGTGCTCCGTGCCGAGTCTCGGCCCCGAGGTCTTACAAACCCCGAGAAAAGCAGATCTGACAGACGATCCTCGGGGGTTCTAGAAGCCGGAACCTCCGGTAAAGTAGAGCATATTATATGCACATCGGGACTCGGTTCGAAAAGTGAATGGAAAGAGACCATTGGCATCCCAACTTTCATGGAGAGGGAAATAGACGGTTCTCTCCTTTTTTTCCTCTTCTCTCCCCTTTTTCACTCTCACTGTCTAAAAGCACCCAGTCTGTCTGGATGTTCCCACCACCTAACCTCGCCAGCCTTGCGCCATGGCCACAAAATGTGCGTAACCTGCCCCTGGATAAGACGGATCGAGATTGGCCCGTACATGTTGCTGTCCTGTGTCAACTTGCCCCCCTCGTCGCCCTCGACCCAGACGTGATTTGGCGGCACGCGGATGTATGGGTTTGGGAATGGAGGCCGGGTGTGGACGAGGTCCCCTGGGAGGCCCACGATGCGCTTTGTGGTGAGCGCGTTGGGTTTCAGTGGGTTGCTGCGGGCATCCGTCATGAGTCACGAATTGATCAACGCCCGCTGTGCTGGGCGTATACTTTTCTCCTTTCTTTCTTCTTTCTTTTCTTTTGTGAGGACAGGACTTACTGGAATGTAATGATCATGCCCCTCTGCAGGTTCTGCTGCGCATACAACTTCTGCGTCAGGCACACGTCGGACCGGCTCGTCTCGTTGTACCGCTCATTAAAGAAAGGCGACATGGAGGGCCCACGGATCCTGACAATCTCGAAGACATGGTCATTGATGAAGATGACCACAGGAATCCAAGGCAGTGTGACGAAGAGGTAGTGCGAGAAGTCCCGGGTGAAAATCCTCGTCGAGCCCTTAAATCTCGCCCATGCTTGCGAGCTTGCTGCCATATGTAGACACTCTGCCCAATGAGCTCATGAACTGAGTCAAGAAATCATCCTTTGCCCTAAGGCTTTCTTTCTTTTTTGGAGGTGGGTTTGATGTTGGAGGTTGAGGTTGAAATGGCATGAACCCTCTTGGGCGGGCTCTTTCTCTCTGGGCTTTTGCTGACATAAGTATGTAAATACTGGCCTCTGTTGTGCCTGCCGGCAGAAATTCACGTCAACGACTCAACTCGACTGTTTTTTGGTGGATCGAGCCTAAGACCTCAGCCCACTCTTGATTCAACCCACCTATATAAAGTCTTGTCGTGCCCTCTGTTGTACCAGCTTTGGTACTAATCTACCACCCGCGTGCTTCGAAGCAATTCACGGCCGACACATCCCTTTACCTTCCCGCACCTCGATATTGGCATGCTGCACGTTCTTCCCACAGCTGCTTCGTCCAGTCGACAACCGAGGCGCGATGTCGATCGATAGGCCATGTCCTTCTCGCTGCTCCGTGTGCCAAAGAAGGCAGCCCTGACAGCCCTGCGCGGGCTCGTCGTAGGCACTTCCTGCACACTCGTCCTCATCACCGAAGACCGCCGCCGCCGCATCAACAAGGCCCGCAGCGCTATCCAGAATGCCGACAGGATTCGCTCAGCAAAGCAGTACCATGCGGCGCGGATCGCCCTCGAGGGACACTCCGGGAGCCCCACCGAAATCCCGAGCGAGGTGGACGTCTTGTCCTCCTCTGTAGACCGACAGATACGGGCAAACGACGATCAGGACGGGCATCGGCCACCGCGGCTAGCTCAGGTGCGACGGGCCCCGTCAGACCTGGCCGTTGACGTGAAGAGGCTTGAGGATGTGCTCGCCGCCCGTGGCCATACGCGACAGGCTGACCTCGGGTCTGAAGTCAATCGCGAGGTCCTACACCCAGTGATGCCGAGTCTGGAGCGCCAGTCCCCTCACGCATGGGGTTCCCAAGTCAGGTCAGGCAATCAGCAGCTGTCTCCGGCTGTCTTCCAGCGGCCAGTACGCATCAGGCCGAGTTCTAAGAGGCTGGAGAGGTCGGACCCGCCTCCTGCAGAAGTGCAGAATATCGATGTTGCCGAGGGTGTTCGGCGAATACGGAAAGCTATCAAGCTGGGCGACACACCCAGTCTTGAGCACGCGACCAATACACTAGAGCACACCTTGCGGAAAAGAGACCTAGGAGCAGAGGAAAAGGAATTGCTTGTGCACACGGCTGCATCACTTTGCTTGGAGTGTCAACAAGCGGAACGGATGGAGATTGCCGCTCGAGCTCTACGCTGTCTCGTCAGACTTGGTCCACTGGCTATAGCTGACTATTACGCCTCAAATCCGCAACATGTCATCCATCATGCGATTTCAGACGCGGAGACGGAGATTGAACATCTCAGAAGCCAGGAATCAGGGTTTGGGAGGGACGAGCGGCTGGCAGCACGCGAGAAATTGGATCGAGCCATTTCTTTACTCATGCCGGAGTTTACCGAAGGCAAGTTGTCGGCATCACAGCTTCAAGAATGGTTGCCAGCAGCTGAGAAGTTCATGAACCTCGCTCTGGACCTCGAGAACATGATTGAGCAGGCGTTCAGTCTGTTCTGGCGCATCCAGCACTACAATGGAGATCTTCACGGCACGATTGTCCATCATTTCTTAGATCGCCTCAAGCAGCAAGGAAGATCGAAGCCTATTGTCAATACGTTCAATCTCGTGCGGCACAGACTATCTGAATATGCGCCGGATACTTGGTATGCCATCGGCGATCTTGTCGCTGACGCGGTCGAGGATGCTCCTGGACAGGATCCTGCCAAGGTGCTCATGCATATGGCTGAATTTTACCCGACCGAGCTCTGCCTACCTCAGATGCCCCTCCGCACGACATGGGTCACTAAGCTCCTGTACTGCCACTGGCAGCGGGTGCGGCGTTTCGAAAGCACACTCGCGCTGTTCAGGCAGTTCGAGGAGCTGGGGGGGCTCAATCTGGTTGTCCATGCCAACGGGGTGTACCGGGTCATGATCCAGATCGCCGTCGAAGCCGAGCAGTGGACAGACGTGGACGAGCTCCTGAGAAGGCTCCAAGCTGTCGAGCCAAGCTCTTCCAAGGAAGCCCGTATCATTGGACTCCTCGCCTTGGCCAAGGCAAAGGTAGGCGACTGGAACGGCGTCTGGACCGAGTTCAAGAGTATTGAGATCAAGGACCGGATCGAGGATGTGTTCTCGCCTGTGCTCTATGAATTTAACAAGACACATACGACCAGGGAGATGGAAGATTTTCTCAAGACCTACATTCAGGATCTGGAGCTGCCCATCAGCCCGTACATGGTCAGCATGGTTGCGAACCGGTACGGCGACATTCGAGACGCCCGGGCCTTTATAGAATGGCTAGCCTACTGCCGCGACAAGGGGTTCGAGATCGATGCTACGTTTGGTAATGCCATCATTGCCAACTGCAGAAAGAGATGGGACTTTAGCTTTGACGACCTGAAACTCATCTACCGCACACTCCAGGGACTCAGCCCTAGCTTTGTGGACGGCGTTACGGAGAACGAGATGATCTGCACAGGCTTGAGGACGCATCGTCGAGCGAAGCCAACTTTTGTCAAAAGACAAATCGCAACGGTGGGCGCCAGATTTCAACGATGGCACCTCGCTGGCAACCCTAGCGACATACGCGTCGATATGAGGCAGGCCTTTGTGACACGTAACTACAAGGCAGTGCTTTTGATCTACAGGGCTGCATGCAAGCGAGGTGTCCCACTGGACGACGGCCATCTACGGCTCGCGGTTATGGCGTGTATGAAGCTAGACCGCCGGCTGCAGACTGCGCTTGACATGATAAGAGAGGGGCAAGCAAAGGGCATGGACGTGAGCTCAACCATCACTCCGGTGTACCTGTTGCAGATGCAGCGGATCTTTGCCGGACACGCGTCGTCGGACAAGGACAGCCTGCTCCGACATGTCCAGGGCCTCAACACCATCTTTGAAGAGAATGATCTCGGCCTCGGGTACACCGCCCTGTTGCGCACGGCACATATGCTCTTACAGGCCCGCCACCACCAGGGTGCCATCGCGTTTGGACTTTCGGCGCTAGAAAAGACGGGTATACTGTGTCCCAACGACATAGCGTCCTTTCAGCTGTTCATCGTAGCCTATGCGTACAACGCCAACGTCCAGGGCATGAAATGGACGATCGCGTCGGCCGTCCACATGCAGTACTACCACAAGGGAAGCATCTACAGGGCGCTTAAGGACGCCCGCAACCTGCTGCAGAAGCAGATCCAGAGCTCGGATGTCAAGGAGGCGCTCAGGGTGGTCGAGCAAGGGCTCGACAAGGTGCGTCTCCAGAGACACAAGCTCGGCGAGGAGCGCCAGGCGATCGAGAGGGCCACGATGGACATCATGAAGAAGGCAGCGCTCGAGGCGGAGCGGCAGCCAACATCCGAAGAGGCCCTGCGGAGGCGAGATGAGGTCATCCGGCAGCTGGAGGAGAAGGAGAGACGCGAGGATGAGGAACAAGAGAGAAGAGAAGCCGAGAGGAGGCAGGAGAGAGCGGCCAGGCGGCTTGCTGCGGAGGAGTCACTACGGCAAAATGCCGGGCATGCGGACGCGATGGAAAAGATCCTCGCAGAGAGTAGGCATGAGATCTTGAACGACTTTTAAGGGGCGCATATGTCTATGATACCCTGGCGATGTGCAAACCATAAAATAAAATAAAAATAAAAATAAAAACAAGTCATATATAGAAATTTAGCTGTCATGTACAATGTCTACGACAATCAAGACTATCAAGTTCTAGTTCGCATTACAATACCTATACCCCCTCCTCTTGAGATCCTTTCAACTCTGCTCTTAAACGATCTCGTTCTGCCAAAGCAGGTTGTCTCGTTCTGTCAGTTAGCGATGCAGAGGGAGCGCGACTCGGCAACTTGGTCAAAATCGCCTCATTTGCCTTGAACAGACAGGCTCTATTGTGCTCAAAGTTTGTTTTTCTGGGCTGTCCATAATTCTTCTTCTTCTTCTTCTTCTCCTCATGATTATTGGGCCAGTCCAAACTTTTTCGATATCCAAATAGCGATCCTTGAGCTCCAACAAAAACATGCCACAACCGCCAACAAACCGAACGACATGTGAAATTGGGCGGTCAATCTATCGTCCCAAGGTCAGCTAAAATCCCCCCTAGCAATTCGCCAATCAGGCGCGGCGATTGCCGTGTGGCATGACAGTCTGGGCTCATCGAGAGAAAAAAAATGCAGCAGGGGATCCTCGACGCCAAAGATGCCAGGGGTCCCTAGGGGCTCTTTCTTTTCCCTTCTACTTCTTTTCCTTCTTCCGCAGTCTCTGACGCTGTGTAACCAGAACCAGCGCCAGCGCCAGGCCACTTGGCTCTACTAGTACCCCAAAATTTAGTGGACCCTGGTTTTTCACCCAATTCCACAACGGCTGTTACCCACGCCCCAGAGTCAGGTTCGTGCTCTGATCTTTGCTTGTGAACATCACCTCATTCTGGGCTCCGTATCTTGGTGTGCCAACCACGACCTTACAAGAAAAACCCAAGAAGAGGGAAGAGAGCAACTTCTTGTATTTCTTCTTCTTTTTTTTTAGAAGGAGGAGGATCTGGCCCTCATACTCATTCCAACTTTGACCTCTTTGCTTTGTTGCCGTCTCTCAACAAGCATCGGTTGCCTTCTTTAACAGAGTTGAATACTTTCCATCGATCGACTCCTGAGATTCAGCATTGTTCGACACCTGCTCTGCTACTGCTCCTCCTTGGACCGTGCGAGGAGATTGATCTGATAACCTGCAAACAACACATCACCTCCGACAACCCACCGCCTCCTCGACCACACACACACACACACACACACACACACACACTCAAACACCCCTCCTCGAAACCCACCACAATGGCAGCAACAACCTTTGAAGCCGATGAGGCCACGCTCCGCGCCTCGCGCCGCGAAAAATACCACGAAGCCGATGCAGTCGTTGTCGGAGCCGGCGTCTTTGGATGTGTGGCCGCCTATGCCCTTGCGAATCAGGGCCGCAGCGTGATCCTCCTCGAGCGGTGGATGCACGAGCCGGACCGGATAGTGGGCGAGCTGCTACAGCCCGGCGGCTGCGCTGCGCTGCGGCAGCTGGGGCTGGGCAACTGCCTCGAGGGCATAGACGCCGTGCCCTGCTACGGCTACCACATCTTGTTCCACGGGGACGAGGTGAACTTCCCGTATCCCTTCACCAATGAGAAGGGCGAGGTCGTGCTGCAGGCGCAGAAGAAGGCCGGCGACGAGTACAAGCGCCCAGAGGGGCGGGGGTTCCACCACGGCCGGTTCATCATGCAGCTGCGGCGGAGCTGTATGGCACACCCCAACATATCCGTCTTCGAGACAGAAGTGACGGACACCATTGTCGGCGAGAACGGACCTGAGGTGCTGGGCGTGCAGACCAGGACCACGGACCCGGAGTCGGGCGAGAAGAAGCCTGACTGCTTCTTCGGCAAGCTGACCATCATCGCGGACGGCTACGCCAGCAAGTTCCGCAAGCAGTTCCTCGGCGTGCAGCCCGTGGTGAAGAGCCGCTTCTACGCGCTCGAGCTGATCGACTGCCCTATCCAGCCATCAGGCTACGGACATGTCAACATCGGCAAGGCGAGCCCGGTGCTGATGTACGCCATCGGAAGCCACGAGACGCGCGCTCTGATCGACGTCCCGCTGGACCACCCGGACGCGACGCCAGAGAAGGGCGGCGTCCGTGGCTACATCCAGAACGTGGTTCTGCCCGTCCTGCCGCGGGAGGTCGTCCCTTGCTTCGAGGCCGCCCTGGCCGACGGCAAGATCCCAAAGAGCATGCCCAACAGCTGGCTGCCGCCGAGCCAGCAGCCCTCCAACCCGGGCGTGCTCGTCCTGGGCGACGCCATGAACATGCGCCACCCGCTCACCGGCGGCGGCATGACCGTGGCCTTCCACGACGTCGTCGTCCTGTCCCGCCTGCTCGAGGACGTTCCCGACCTGGGCAACTACGCTGCCGTCCGCGCCGTCACCAAGAAGTTCTACTGGCAGCGCAAGTCCCTGTCGAGCATCATCAACGTGCTCGCCATGGCCCTCTACAGCCTCTTCGCCGCCGACTCGCGCGAGCTGCGCGCCCTGCGCATCGGCTGCTTCGGCTACTTCCAGAAGGGCATCACCGAGGAGCCCACGGGCCTGCTGGGCGGGCTGATCCGCAGGCCGTGGGTGCTCTTCCGCCACTTCTTCACCGTTGCCTTTCTCGCCATCTACCTGAATGCCTGCGACGTCCTTGGGAGCGGCGGCGTCTTGGGCATTTTTAAGCTGCCCGTGGCCATCATCGAGGGCTTCCTGATCCTCTGGAAGGCTTGTGTAGTGTTCCTGCCTATCTTGTACCAGGAGGCGCTGTGAGAGAAGGGGGGGGGGGGGCGCTGTGTTGATAAGAGGTGTGCGCGTGCTGCTTCCGGTAGTGATCGGAAATGGGTAGGGTCTGAAAGAAGAAAGAAAGGAAGAAAAAAGCGACAGTCTCCTAAAAGAAGAGGATCGACAAAAGGCTGAGATGTGTTGCACTTTCTCTCTTTCTCGCGAAGGGTTGTTTCATGCCTCTTTCATGAGATCATAGAACATGTGACCACAGATAGATGAGAAGAGTCGGGCGGGAATGTTCCGCGCATGTATGTATGTATTGACGTTGTGAGCGGGCTTTGCATATTCCTCACTTTTTTTAAGACATATTATAAAGTCTATATAATACTAATGATTCGAGATGAAAGAAAAGTCCTGTCCAAGATTAACGTTGTGTGGACGGCGGACAAGTGCATGAAGGCTTTTCCAAGTCCGGCGTGATTTAAACTCTTTCTACCTTCATTTGTTTTCAAAATGGAATGTATGAGTTTAAGAGCAGGGTGTTTTCCGAAGTGAAATCACATGGGTGGGTGTGTGTTGATACGTCTTTTCTTGCAGGTCATGACACGACATGATCAGTGGTTCGATATTTTTCAGGGTATCTCGACTATGTACCGAATGTTCTTATTTTTTTTGATTATTTTTTCTCTCCCAAAGAAAATATGACAAACTGAATGCCCTCCGCCGTCTAGCCGGGCGTGAGATGATTCAACGTGCTATCAGTCACACTTCTCCCGGCTCATGGTGACGAGAGGAAATCCAACTGTCAGTCTCCTTCCTTTTTTGTCCCTGTCAGGTGGGAATCGGTCGCATGGTCATTGCTCATTGCAATCCCCCATCTAAGTCATCCAACCTTTTTCTCTTTCTTCAAAGTACATTTCTCCATGAGCGTTGGTGTAGTCACATCTCCAATATCTCTACACACACATACACACACACGATTTGCTCAGGTAGTCCGGCGACGGTAGACGCCCAGCATCCAACTGAACCGCAGAACGGCCAGCCCCAGGGCCATACTGAGACTGTCCTTGATCAGGTTCATCTTGGAGCCGTCGACCTCGTGCCAGTCGATGGGGACCTCAGCAACCCGGATGCCCGACGAGCTGCCAATGACAGTGCCGTCGATGGCGAGGACGCTCGTGGGGGGCGCGGACTCGGCGAGCATCAGCATCTCGATGTCGAAGATCCAGCCCTCGGCGTGCATGTAGGGGATGATGTGGGGCAGCGCCGCACGGGAGAACAGCTTGAAGCCACACTGGGTGTCACGGATGCGAGAGGTGGCCGGAGGCGTCAGGATCTTGATGATGGTGTGAAACGACTTCATGAGGAAGTTGCGCAGGGCGGAGCGCTTGACGACGGCTTCGCTGCCGACCAGGTGCCCGCGGCTGCCGATGGCGACGCCGCGGTTGCTGGCGTCGACGACGTCCTCGCAGCCCTCGATCAGCTTGCCCAGGTCGGAGAACCTGGAGGCGCCGTCGGCATCAGCAAAGACGATGTACGCGCCGCGCACGTGGCGGAAGCCGTGGGTCACGCCGCCCCCCTTGCCGCGGTTCTTCTCGAGGGTGACGATGCGCAGGATGTCGTGCAGGCCGTGCTTGCGGCTGAACTCGAGAGCAACGCCCACAGTGCTGTCGGTGCTGCCGTCGTTGACGATCAGGATCTCGTAGCCAGACACGACCTCCTCCTCCTCCTTGTCATTCTTCCTGCCGGATCTTTTGAACACCTGACGGTGATGCTGGGTGGCAGGAGGGCTGGCGAGACGCCTGCGCTTCTTATTGTTGTCGTCGTCGCCGTTAGCGGCGGGGCGCCCAAAGCGAGCGTCGAGATACTCGATGGCCTCTTCGAGAGCGGGTATGATGCGCTTCTCCTCGTTGTAGGCGGGGATCACGACAGAGACCTCGACCTTGGCGGGCTCAATGGAGCCGGTGTCGGGTATGTGGAAAGTATCGTCGCCAGCTGCGGAGGACTCGCTCATTTGGCGCTCGGCGAGCCAGCGGTCAAACCAGCAGGGGAGAGGGCGCGGCTCGCTGGTGCTGCCATCGGGATTGGTGGTGATGTAGGTCTTCTCGGAGGGTAGAGGGGCTCGAGGCTTGGGGGCGATCAGGTGGAGGACAACATAGACCTGCAACTGTCAGTTTTCTGCTCGACATTGACTTTTGGGCGCATTTGTAGGAGGATCCCAGGTGATCATCGTCGTTTGCTCCTTGGGGACAGCATCTGGCCAACTTACACTCAGGTAGACAAGGCCCACAAGTGCAGTGAAGAGGAGGATAGAAACATAAAGAGGAAGAGACTTGATGGTGGTATAGACCGGGGCAATCAATTGCTCAGGGACAGAGAGCAGCTGAGCTGTTAAAGTGCCTGACGACGCCATCCTCAAGGCCTTGACATGTGAAAGAGAGACAAGATAGAGAGAGGGTGATGATCCTTTCTAGTGATCCATCGGTGACAAAACAAGGAATTGTGTACAACCTATCAGAAGGCAAAATAGGTTGTCCAAAGAAAGAAAAGAAGAATGAAGTCTCCACCAGAGAAAAGGAAAAATGAGAGGTGGTCCTGGTGGTTTTGAAGGGGATTCGTTGGAGAGGACAAGTGTTGGAGCGGCGGAGAGGGCTTGCTTGCTGCGCCTACAGTTGAGATTGAAGCCACGATGCACGTTGCGCGTCACCTGCAATTGAAACCCCACAGGGCTCTTTGTGGAGTAATACCCGGCAATGGTCCCTGTCGATCCCCCGGAGGACCCCGCCCTCTCAGGCCTGGTCAGCTTATGGATAGTACTACCATAGGACCTACAGGGCACACTAGCACCCACTTACAGTAACCCTTGCCTTAATCCTTGCTCTATTGTCCTGCTGCTGTCTCACCTATACCTGATCAGGTCTTAAGCATCTTTTTTTTTTCTGCTTCTTTTGGTTTTTTTGACCATATGCTATTGAAGACCTGTTTACATGTCTAGCCATGGCCGTAGGTATGCATTCTTCCTAGCAGATCTGGATCCTTCATAAAAAAACAAAGAAGGAAAGAAAAGATTATTCAGTGTAACCTCCGAACAGCCTCTCCCTTGATCCTTTTCCCTTTTTCCTCCAACACCATCTTCAACCTCGTGTTGTTGGAATCTGCCACTTTATATGGAGTGCATCGTTTGTGTCATTGGACTGGCTCTTTTGGCCTTTGGCGATGGCCTTGTCCAAACATGTCTGCACATCTTTCATATCTGTCCTTGGAATGGGAGGCAACTCTGAATGGCCCAATGGCGCTGCTGGGTCTTGTGAGGAGAAACTCTGGGGTTTTGTGGAAGATGTCGCCTTCCCTCTCGACTCTTGAGTCTGCCCATGACAGTATGATGGGTTTGAGGTGTGTGGAGATGTTCGCAACGGGTCTATGAACCCTGGAATCCTGGCGAGCCTATTGTCCTCCTCCTCCTCCTCCTCCTCCTCCTCCTCCTCCTCCTCCTCCTCCTCCTCAACATTTGCCTGGCTGTTCCCTCGAGACGCGGGGTTTTTCTTGCGCAACTTGTTCTGATAGCGGCGTGGAGAGGCCTCTCTGCTCTGGGGCTTCTTCGTCTTCTTGGATGAGAAGAGGGTCATGCTGGCTGTGGGCTGGGGTGATGGTGTCTGACCGGAAACTATCGACTGCTGGTGGGGGTGTCACTAATTCCTCAGGAAGTACACACCCTTATTGAGTAGAGAGGAAAAAAGCAACAGTGAGGTGGCTGGCGCCATCTTATAGTAATTTCTTGTTCCATTCTCAAAGTTTGCAAACCGTTCGTAAGAGTGGTGTGCTACTACTTGGTCGTCTCACGGCTGCACGTTGAACAGAATGGTCTGATTAGCTTTACATACTTGGACTTGATCTAGATTCTGTCCGTGAGTAGGAGATCTGGTCTCTGTCACAGGAGTTGCAGCAGACATTAGAATGATGACTTGAGAATACCTATGAGGCTCAAAACGTTACGAATATAGGAAAAAGAGACGAGAGGGCATCCTTGAATCGATGTGTGGCGAAGCTGTGACTGTCAACGCAAATGTCTATTTTGACGAACACACATATGAGCCTCGTGTCGTCATTATCCAATGGCATTAGCGCAGACTCATTCCAACCGTTGTGCTACGTCTCAACTCTCAAGTGTCGAGCGCTGAACGTCCCGTAGTAAATTCGAATACTTCATGCCGCAGCCCCGTGTCAAATTGCATTGGGGTGTTGCTCCGACTTACGGTGATGTGAACCGTGGATGCGTCTTGCCAAATGACCAGCTACAGACTGCGATATTACTGTACGCTCTGGTATATGTCGCCAGTGGATTCAAGATAGAGGAGGTATCGTGGGTGTGATGGCGTGTACGGGTCTGGCCTCCTAAGTGTCTGGACTCTGGAACCTCGGAAAGCTGCTGTTGACCACGCTGCGATCATATACCATCAGAGCAGGTCGCCGGTTTAGTAACAGAAGTGCAGTACGAGATAGTGAAGCCAGGTAGTGAAGCCAATTCAAGTGCAGGTGGCATGGGCCACGCGCGAGTGTGGTGAACTGCGAGAAGCCACTCAGTAAAGAGTCTTGATCGGGGCCATTTAAGCTCATCAACAGAATGCTAGTGATGATGCATTGGGAGATCTCCTGCCAAAGGCACGAGAACAAAGTAGATTAGATATAAGATCAGTGTGATGTCTTAGAGTTTCGATCCAAGTCTGGATGGAAGGTTAAAAGAACTCGTCGAACCCTCCGAATTCTGTTTATAGATTGGAAACTAGAGCATATAGGGCCTAGCTGGTTCGTCAGAGCCTCCATCACAGGCGCGGGTGGGGATTTTGAGTTCGCAGCCAGCGCAGGGGCACGAGAGGCCTGGCCTTGGGGCCCTGGGTGGGCTTGGCAGCAGCAGCAAAGACGAGTTATCTCCACTAACCCGGCTCGCCCTGATAGCAGTGGAACGCCACCCAGGCGGGGCACGGGTCATGCTATGGTACATGGGCTGCTGGGCCCCCCCCCCTCGCCAAGTGCCGCTTGTCCCAACCTTCTGGCCTGGGCTCTCTGGTCTGGGTTCTGGTCCTCCGCTGTCGCGCGCGGGAAGTTCGAGCGAGTGACGAGGTTTTTCAATCACAACCCCAGCCCAACCATCACACCCGACATCGACGTCAACTTTTTCCTACCCCCTCCGCAAAGGGCCCGCCTGCGCGCACGACGACCACGACACAGACCTTTACATATACGACATAGGCCATCGATCTTGCTGACAGGCAACTCAATCATTTCCCCCCCTCTCGCCAGCAACGCAGCGCGCGATTGACAGGATCCACCCCCATCCGATGGCCTGGGTCTGACTTGCTCATCCACGCACGACCCGACAGGCGCTCTCGTGTCATCATACCTCGCGGCCAACTCACTTCCCAACCCACCCGACGCTGACCTGACACCCGACACCGCACCCAGCTGCTGCTGCAGCACACGAGACGCACTCGACCCGCCCTGTCCGCCAGTCTGCGAAGCCCAGCCCAGACAGAACTGCCGCGTGCCCGCCACACCTCCTCTCTCTGTCGATCCTGGTCGACTGATAGCCGCCTAGAGCGACGCCACACCGAGACCGAGTCTCAGAGGCACATCGAGACAGACGCTTGTTGACCCCGTGTTCGCCAGTTCAGCGTCATATACCGAGGGTACTACCAAGCGCAACACCCCATCTTCTTCGAGACCGACCCGCGCGCGCTCCTGTCGCTGCGCGACCCCCATCGTCCAAAGTGGCGGCGCTTACCCTCCTCAGCTACCCCGACACCGAGCTCTCCCTGCAGCAGCACCTCGACATCGCGCCCGACCTCCTGGCCAACTACGAGCGCCTTGCCACCGAGGAAGGAGGGGATCAGGAGTCGTCGATGATGGCACAACCCGTGCCTCATCAGACGACGACCACCGATAGGAGGCGCGTCAAGGTCTACGAGCTGCGCGAGAATGACTGGTTCGACCGGGGCACGGGCTTTTGTACCGCCAACTTCGTCGAGGTACGATTGAGCAATCGCCTTGCGCCACCTCACGCCTGCTGCTACCCCCCCCCCCAAAAAAACCCCGTGGTGGCGTGGTGGTTCCCCGAACACTGCCCGCCATGTTTTCTCTCTCTTTTGTCTCCTCTTAACCGCCTCGGCCGGTCCCTGCTAACCTGATCGCGTGCTGCCTCTAGATCGACGATGGCGCCAAAGAAGCTCGTGTAGTAGTTGACTCCGAGGAGGAGCCACTGCGGGTGCTGCTCGAGACGAGGATTCACAAGGAGGATGGTTTCCAGAAGCAACAAGGCACGTCGCGCCTGGAAAGATAATTTTCATCGGCGTCGCATCCACGAGTACGAGCGCTAACGACGAGACACCACAGAGACGTTAATTGTGTGGACCGAGCCACAGACCCAGGTCGACATGGCGTTGAGCTTTCAAGAACCGGATGGCTGTGCCCAGATATGGTTCGTCTCATCACCATTGATTTAGTGCCTGCACACTATAGAGGCTGCCAGTGTCCCAGGCTTATACTGACCGTGTCTGTACCGCACAGGAACTTTGTTAATGATGTTCAGCGAAGCATGATTGCCGAGCATGACGGCCAAGGTATACCGACCTCACATATTATTCTTCACACAATCATGGGAGGTCAATGACTTTGAACGATACTGACTTTGGACTCGCACTCAGCAGATGATAGCCTGTCGGACGAACTCGGCATGGACATCTCAACGGCCATTCAACTACCTCCCGCCGAGTTGGGCGCCCTTGCGGATCTCGAACAGGCCATCCGCACCATCAGCTCGTCGACAGGCGGCCGCGATGCCCTCGCGAAACTCATCATGCACGAAGACTACATCGGCAAGCTGATACCCCTCGTCGAGATGGCCGAAGATCTCGAAAGCCTCCAAGACCTGCACCGGCTTTGCAACATCATGAAGGTCATCCTCCTCCTGAACGACACGACGATCATCGAGCATGCTGTCTCGGACGAGTGCGTTCTGGGCGTGGTCGGCGCGCTAGAATACGACCCCGACTTCCCGCAGCACAAAGCCAATCACCGCCAGTGGTTGAATAAACAGGGACGGTACAAGGAGGTGATTCGGATCGAGGATGAGCAGATTCGTAGGAGAATCCACCAGACGTATCGCCTACAGTACATGAAGGATGTTGTGCTAGCTCGCATCCTGGACGACCCGACGTTTTCGGTCCTGAACTCCATGATCTTCTTCAACCAGGTCGAGATTGTGCAGCACCTTCAGAGCAACACTGGGTTTCTCCATGACCTCTTTTCCATCTTCAGTCCGGAGGCGAAAGCTGAGCAGCTCAGGAAGAAGCAAGCGGTCCTCTTTATTCAACAGTGCTGCGCGATCGCCAAGAACCTTCAGCTGCAAGCCAGGCAGGCGTTCTACTCGAGCCTGCTGAACCATGGTCTCTTGATGGTCATCCACTTCGGCCTTCGCAACTTTGATGTCTCGGTCCGGGTTGGCGCGACAGATATCCTGGTCTCTATGATCGACCACGACCCTCACATGATCCGCCACACTCTGTTTGTACAGTTCCGGGCAAAACAGCTGCCCTTGACGGATGCACTCATCGACCTCCTGCTGGTGGAGGTGGACCTCGGTGTGAAATCTCAAGTGTCCGACGCACTTAAGGTGTTGCTTGACATCATCCCGCCAGGTCAACTCCAGGACAGTGGGATCAAGCTTGTCAACGGAGAACTGCAACCCCGACCACGGATGGCAGGCCAGGCTAACACCCTAGAAGGCCAGCAGCAGTTGATCCTCGAAGACTTCTACAGCCGGTCAGCGGTGAAGCTGTTCAAGCCCCTCCTTGATCTAGAGGGCCAGACGGACCTCGACTTCTCCGTGCAGACCGAGGATATCTTCACCTACCTAAACGATATGCTCGGGTACTTTGCACGACAGCACCACAATCTCTGCAAGAAGTTCATCAAGGAGCACAACATCGCACAGCGGTTCGCTCAGCTGCTTTCCTGCAAACAGAAGCATCTGCAGCTTGGTGAGTTGCATCCTGACCATATCTTATTGTCCCTGATCATGGCTGACGCTTTGCAGTCGCAATTCGTTTCTTCCGTCACCTCGTCAACCACATCCCGGACGAGTTTTACGTCAAGATTGTGGCTGACGCGCAGGCCCTCGGTCCCATCCTGGATGTGCTCCTGCTTACACTGCCGCGAGACAATCTTCTTAGCTCAGCTTGTCTAGACCTTTTCGAATATATCCGCAAGGAAGGCGTCAGGGATCTTGTCAGGCATCTTAGAGAGAACTACAAGGAGAAGCTGATGGCACTGAGCTACATTGAGTGTTTCAGAGAACTGGCACGAGAATCAGAGCCGGCACGGATCTATGCGAGCAATATGGACAACTTTATCATGGATTCTGAAGATGAGATGGCGCGCCGGCCAACCCATGTGAATGGGCGGATGATGGAACATATCAACATGGATCAGATGGAAGAGGACTACTTCAACGGTTCCGACGATGAGGACGAGTCACAGGGCAAGCTGGCAGGGAATGATGCGCTCACCAGCGGTCCTGGCCCTCTGAGTGCCCTTGTGGACTACCACTCAGATGAGGAACCAGATGAAAATGGTGACGTGGTGATGAAGCCTGCCAAGCCGGAGGATGACAAGGAAGCAGCGCAATCTGAAGAAAAGAAGCAAGGGCCAAGCGCGCCGGATACAATACCCACCCTTCCGTCATCGACAACGCCGCCGGAACGACTAAGTGAGAAGCGACGTCGCGAAGAGGATGACGATGACGACGAGCTGGGGAAGATGATGCAGCATCACAAACGGCGCAACAGCCAATCAAGCATCCAGAATGCTACTGGGGCTGCAGCCGTCCTGCGAAAGAAGAAGTCTTTCAACTTATCTGCAAATGCTGGTGCTGGTTCTCGGAAGATCGACATCAGGCTCTCTTCTGTTCAGAGTCCTGTGGGTCAAAGCTCCTCAGGACAAGATTCTGATTCATGAAGACTGCCGCCATGTGTTCTGGATGGAAAGCTTCAAAGAAACCAGCTGAACCCAGGAGCTCGAGCGAGTGCGTCTTTGATCAAGATTGATGATGACAATTTCTTTCTTTCTGAGGCCTTTACCATATCAACATACTCGTTCTGTGAAGAGGAAAAAGACATGTGAAGAGAAAAAGAGAAGCTACAAAAGATACCAAATCAGCGAGAGTGTTCCACAAGAGCGGGCGAGAGAGAGAGAGAGCTCATTTCTGAGTGTCTACAATCAAAAACGAGGAGGGACTTTATCCGTACATGGGCGAGATCGAAAAGGGGAGGAAAAGAAAAACAACTCTGCTAACATTACATACATGCATTTTTGTATCATATATCAGGTTTGGCGTGTTCGGAGTAAGGGAGAGACGCTCTCACGGGGAGTGGCGTTGGGGAGGTACAGTCCGGTATTCCTCCTATACCTGGGCATAGTCCTACTCAAGTAGGTTCCAGATAGTCTTGCAAGCAGCACAATTTATTGCGTCTCTGGGAAGTTATTTGTACAAGTCAATATGACCCGTCGTGCATACGATACTTTAGCTGCCAAGTCATGTTGCCTTCTCTCACAGAGCGAGTCGTCTCTGCACAGGTGGGATGGATGAGTCTGGGATCGACAGTGCCCTTTCCGTAGGCCGAGTAGTCAGTCTCTCGGACTGGAACACACGAATTGCGATACTTAGACTGTCAATACCGAAACGAAGCAGCCAGCCCAGTGTGACACCGAAGCACCCCACTAAGTAATTGAGGCTTCAAAACAAATAACAGGACTTGCACGAAGAAATCTCGTAACCGGGGAGGGGTGTACCTTTCCGTTGGTTACTCCTACGTGGCATCATGGATGGATGCGGAGATCGGCTGGGTGCATACTTGTGTGTATGTATGTATGTATGGTGGGTGATGCACGGAATTGCAGCAGTTTGTATACCCATATATCTTCGCGCCCGTAGCCATATGTGTGCGACAGGCCACCATGAATATGGCGCAGTGCAGCCCAACTAATGAGCATTTTCGTGGCGCTTTACTTACTCCATACTCTGTCGCCTCCATTTTGACAGTAAAATCACAATCACTGGCTCTCCCTCCGTAGATTTCCGAGACCGTTGGCCATGCCACCACCGTCATATTAACACCTCAAGACGGACACCCCAGTTTCACATTCTCTTCGATCCCACCATTCATATGCTTTGTCTCCCAGGTTTGGCACCAACTTTCAATCTTCTCGGGCGGGGAGAGGGGCTCTGGATGCTGGCTATGGGTCGTCGAGGTGGACTCTCGGCGACTAGGACATAACCTATGACAAGTCGAAGGCGGGGAGAGAGAAAGAGGCCAGGCTAGTGGCGGGGAAAGTCATTGTAAAAGCTTTTGGAGGGATTTCTGGAGGAGTGTAGGTATGCGTGTAGAATGATTTTTTCCTCTTTCGTGATCCTCTTATGATAGTGTATTACATCTGGAGTAGAAAACGGCGAGCAAGTGATATTCGTATCTTGCTAGCAAAGGAGGTTTGTTTCATTTGTCTTGCTTGGTGCTGCGTTTGGGATTTTCTAATTTTGAAAATAATTAGTGATTTGAATAGGATTCAATTAGCACAAGACTTGTGGTTTCTGGTGAACAGTTAAGATATAATCGAGATGAATTTATCCAGAGTAACAACCTTCTGAAGACGTCCTTCGAGATGATAAATATTGCCAAGGTTGAGTCAGGAAGGAGATAGACGTGCTCGACTATCATCGCTTGTCTTGACTGATTGCAGTGTCTCAAGGAAATATTTGGCGAATTGGATAAATGACCTGGGATATCGATCTAGAAATGTGACAGAGACGATGCAGCTTTTACTTACACAAACACGAAAACCCAGAACTTAGCTGAATCATCGTAGTGTTTCTTCTTGAGAAGGAATCTGCTCTCTGCATCGTGCCGTCTGGTCCCTATAGTCTGAACATGACCCTTTCAGAGAAAAGTTCCGCCTATTCGCCGTAGGAGCATGCTCGGATGAGTCTCAACTTGGTTCGGGTACGATATGTTCCTGTCGATTCCGGCCACTGTAACGACGACTGGTATTGCCTAAACATAGAAGAAGGATAAAGGGGGATGAGAAGGTTGACGATGCAAATTTGATGTAGATATAATCCAAGACAAAGTGTTAGACGAAAGTTGCCGTCAGAACCCTCCTATCTATCCATGTATAACCGAACAGCAATAACGAGTATTTGTAGACGAGGGCTTGAGCTCACGGAGCCACAGGGCCGGCATCATGACCACCGCCCTGTGCTTGTAGCTTTTGGGGTATGAAGAAACGGCATGTCTCCATCTCGACGACGAGAAGAAGAAGGAAGAGGCAATGATGGTGAGGTAGACTGCTGAGTGGGATCATGATGGCCTCCCAACGCGGTCCCTCTGCGCAAAGGATACTCGACAGGAACGGTCAGGGACAAGACATGTTCCGGCTTCCGCGGTGGCACTGGCAATGGCGTAACACCGGAGAGCTGCGCTTGATGAAAAGTCGTGAGCAAGACACTACTGGCAGGCTCATCAAGTCGGCAACGACGACAATCCCGCCAGAGAGCGCAAGGCCACTTACAGGCGCCGTGAAGGAGGAGAGAGAGGCGGCTCGCTCAAGGATGTTGACTTTACTAAAGATGTTGGGAGAACGTCAAGCAAGTTTTGCAAGGGTGCTTGATGGTGGGCTGGGTGATTGTTCATCTTGCTATAGGCGGTGGCAGCGGGAAAAAAAAGAATCCTCTGCGAGTGAGTGACCTGATGGATCGTGTTCGAGGGGCGGTTTCAGGTGGGCACAGCGTCCCAGCAACAGCTACGTATCCGTCCATGTCTCTCCCCTCTGACAAAGAAGCGCAAGGCCGTGTGACCGGCACCGAGGTCGGATTATTATTCTGCTCTTGAGCGGCCTAGGCTTTTGGGGCAAGTCACGATCCACCGAGCTGTCGTGCTCCCTAGCCCTGCTGCAGTCATCACATCACCGCAGCCGAGCGGCCGCCTCTAAGAGCCCCCAAAAGACCTTTTCCCCAGTCTTCTACAGCCTCAAAGACCGATCACAAGGAACAAAGCAGGCTCTCTGCCTGATCCGGTATGTTTGATGACTCAAAATCGATATGGAACCCCCAGACGGTCCTCGACATCTTGGGCGTGGTCCACTTGGCACAGGGGCACCTGGCTTCTTTTCCTGGCTGCAGGCTTGACTAATGACGCCGAGATCAGTTCGAAGTGAAGAGACGTCGTATCTTAGTAATCAGTAGACCCAGTCTTGGATATGATTCTGCGAGGGTTTGAGGCACCAGGTGCTTGAACAGGCAGGTCACCCGCTGCTGTTCATTGCCGTGGCGCTCGTAGTTGTACGGCAACTAATGCAGGGTAGGGATGGCGTGGCTATCTCCCTGTGGACTGAAAGTAGTATAGTACTGGCTAATATAGATTGATTATGCGGTCGATGCTGTCAGCCACTGTCAACGGTGCAGGTCGTGTGACAACCGGGTTTGAGCAGAAGCCCATGGCATGGCCATCGAGGTATTGTTGCTTCGCATGGGGACACAGAATATGATCGGATGATAGGATGAGCCATAGCTCTGTTTCTCACAGCTATCCCTTCACTATTAAAGCTTCCACTCCTTACCTTTGGACGGAGTTTTTGAGGATATCTCGCCAGCAGGAATTGATTCGACCAGCATGTATTGCGCAGTCTGACCATCTCGGTCCTGTCGCTTGGGAATCCATGAGTAATAATCTGCAGTCTCGCTTGTACCTCTTGGCTTAAACAGCAGGTAATACTCACCACCCACATTGCAGAACCCCACTCCACAGTCGTGACCAGCCAGTGTAGGAACCAGGCGCCGGTCAAGCATACGGCACGAGCATGCAGTCATACACACCCGGATGAAGGACCTGCCTTCCCCAGCCAAGGAGGTCCCAACCAATGCCTGACAAGTCTCAGTCGACCGAGGTGTGCAGGATACGGATTGTCCTGTTTGTCTGGTGAATGGAGGTGTGCTGACGTTCGTACGACTCTGCAGGAGCCAGCCATGTTGTATCACCCCCAGTGGTTTTCACCCCGCATCGGTGGCGGTGCCAGTCCAAGGAAGTCCGCCGTCATGACCCCCTCTCGAAGCTGACAGGGTGTTTGCACGAAGCAGAGGATGCAGTCTGGTGGAGTGGGGATGCGACGCATGTTGAGCAGACGCGGCTTCGACGCCCACCGGCGGAGACCGGGTCATCAGGCCGAAAAAGAAGAACCCAAATCTGGTTGATGGCCCATTCCGGCACTCATGCTTCCATGCAAGAAACAGACACCCTGTTGTTCTCGGGACCAAAGTTTAAGAAAGTCGCCCCAAAGGATGAGGCTGTGATTAATAAGAAGAAAAAGGGGGGGGGGGGTTGGCTGTACTTGACGCTGCTGTAAGAACGCACCCACGTCGGTTCCAGGCAGACATGTTTCGTGTTCCTCCAACACTAATTTTCAATGAGATCGCCACCAACTCACGATTTCAAGTCTCGAAAGACTTGGGCAAAACTTGGGGTTCTCGAGATAGTATCTTGAATGAAAGCAGGTGACCTGCCCTTGGTGAAGTCCTTCGCAGGGTCCTTCGCAGCCACACAGCCTCGAGACTATTGTGGATCACGTCGGAGTACTTCGATCCGTTCTGTGGCGACTCCAGAGGGGCCGGATACTGTGTATCTATTTTCGGAGTTGATCCGGTAGTCATTCTTCCTCGGAATCATTGTGAGTTGAGGCAAAGCCATGACTGGAGCTGTTGTGCTTCGGAGCGAAAGGGCGAGGCGTGCGAAGACCCCGTGGGATGGACGTACCACTCGAGCGAGGAACTTCTGACAAAGACCCCTTCTTGTGTGTTGAGGCTTTTCGCAGTAGAGAGAGCTTGCACAGAAGCCTGTTGACAGCACGTTTAGCTCGACCAATAATGCCTAAATATCTGCCATGGATGAGTAGGTACGACATGAGTCTTTGTACGCCCCAATAACATGATGCACAACAGCCTGCAGGACGTCAGCAGGGTAGCAATCGCGGGGCCGCCGCAGACTAACCCACCCTCCTCCGCCCCCAGCACCGCCATTGCTCTTTTGTAATGTCTTTAAAACTTGTGCTTATTGAGGCATGTTCGAGATTCAAAATAGGAATTCGAATGCGAGATTGGATCGCGGCTAACTGATGTGTCAAAAGAGGGACTTGATGATCATCATCGCTGCATCTGTAAGGATCATGATCGACGATAGCCGGTATACTAACAGCTCTTACAGGGTGTGAGTCGATCAAATCTCCTCTGCTCGTTAAGACTACCTGGTTTAAAAAAAGGTGGTCATGGACGTAGGTGATCGGAGTCAGCAGATAGCCTGCATATCTGCAGCTAGACGGCAATCTCATAGGACCAAGCTGGGCAGCCAGTCTAAGATGCCGATGTATTCCAAATTGCTGTGCTAACAGCCTCGAGAGGTCAAAACCCTGAAGGTTGGAGGTTTTGAGCTTGCTGAATGGGGGCGTCGGCAAGCCGTAGGACGCTAGTTTTCAGACGGGCAAGGTGATACATAATCCAGACCAGCAGCTGCGTTGTGTAGCCAGGCCATCGGGCTATTGCGATATCAACCAATCGAGCTGCCAGTCGCTTGAGAGATGGTCGAGCATATGTCCCTGCACGGTGTACACCTTGTGTCGTACATGGAGGCGGCCACATGCTTCTAGCATGTCTTTGATAAGCAAGGTCCTAAGACATGGACATAGCGCACCTCCTCCTCTAGCACCCTCGGATTTCAGCCCTAGAAGAACGAAGTCATCTATGGACGAGGTGGGCGAGGGACAAACCTAGAACAGAGGCAGGCCGTTCGTAGTGAAGACGTGCTACCTGCTATGCTTGGAGGCTCTGGCCAACCTGTTGCCTGAAGAGCACCCGGACATTCGAGTCTTGACGGAGGGGAATGGACATCGACTGCGCTATGACCTGCGCTGGGAGTTGCGTTGCGAATTGCGCTGCGAACTGCGCTTCGGTCTTACACATCTTTCAGATTAGGGGAGGCTCGCCAAATGGTAGGTAGGCTCTGACTAATCCTTCGATAGTCACGCCGCCCAAAACCCAACAGTAGGTCCAAGACGGACAAGACGATGTGTGATGCAGAGGACGACACTAGATGCCGAGCCCATGTGAGAAGTACTGGTGGGTCCCTTGGACGGGCTGGGGGAGCAGCCTCGTTGGTGCACGTTGCAGAGCCCTCCCCGCCCGATGGTCAGTCATCTCGCAGCAGCTGCGCACAAAATTCCCCAAAGTGGTAAATCGCATGTTTCACAAGCTGTGAGACTAGTGCAGTGTGTGGTGAAAAAGGGGCGAAAGGCGAAATTATCGGAGCCCAGCCACAGGCGGTCAGCCAAAAGCTGAGGGTTCGAAGTGTCGAAATGTGAATGTGAGCTCTGAGACCACTGGACGGAGTCAGCAGCAGCAGCAGCAGCAGCAGCAGCAGCAGCAGCAAGAGGAGATGGGAGATGAGTCTGAGTCCGTGTCGAGGCTGACGAGGACCTCGAGGAAATCACCATGTTCAACCCCCAAAAGAGAGTATTCTCAAGGAGAAAGCCCCCCTCTCCCCAGCCCCCCGCAGTACTAGATCGGCTGAGTGTCACCTCGACGATGCTGGCAGCCCAGCCGCTCTCGCATGATTTTCGGAGACGCAAAGCGGCGGACTGCGCCTTGGTTGACAGTCACTTACACGTGAATAGTGAGATGGTGTGAAGGATGCGGCCAGGGAGGTGCCAAGAGCCAGTCAGGATGGTTGTATTTGCCGATTTTTCCCCTGATGTCCACTACTGTGTAGTAGGTAGACGTTGCCCCCGCGGTGATTTGTTTGGTGCTCGAAAAGGCAACGCTGCAGTTCTGCCCTGTCTTCCCCCCTGACAGTTGCATCTGGTGTACCTTCTCTGGCCACCCAACCCGTTTTCTTGGGGATCCCGATGGGATAATTTTGACACTCCCTTGCAGATGGTAGTCGCCTCTTCTCAGCATGGCAGGTCAAGAAATAGAATGACAAATTTGGATGTTGGACGAGGTGGGAAAAGGTACCATGCAGGTCCACCGCGTACGACGCCCCCAATACTTGGAAACAACCACCAACACCCCCTCCTCTGCTCCGTATTGGGAGTGGCGGTAGCAGGCTGGCTTCTCGTGTTGGGACGCGGTGCTGTGACCATGCAGGTCTTTCAGTTCAGCCGCCATCCAGCCACGCGGGGCGGACGACCGACCGCATCTGCTGACAAAACACGGGTGATAGCGCGTCATCTTTCAAAGCAATCTTGCGTGCGGCAACGAGCCCGAAAGGGGACGTGATGGCGCTGAGATAATGATCTAGTCACGAAGGATTGGAGGATGGGATCGGTTGCTGAATGGTCGTGCCCTGGGGTCTCTGTGCAGATAGCATGTCAATGTGAGACACTGGCCGCAGGGTTTGCTATGCACGCTGGTGCATGTTGTGTGGTACAACACACGAGACAAGGCAAGAAAAAGCAAGGTTGGGAAGGAGGGGCCAAGGGAAAGGGCGGCAGGGACGGCAGGACGCAAGCCCTGACCATTACGTAATCGAGGAAAACCCCCATGCACCAACCCGTGTCCGTTTCTCCAGCACCCTAAAAACCCGTGCCAGAACGAAAAAACCCCGCCATCAGTCGTTTTCCCCCCTTCCTCTTCTCCATCTTACATAAACAACCTCACCCGCTGACTTAGCAGGGCCTTGAACTTGCAAGGACTAGACAAGTCATCATCCCTCCATTCTCGCATCGAAATCGCATCCCCCCCCCCCACCCCTTACCAGTGCGACACTACTAAGGCGGCCTGTCGCCTATCGCCTGTCGCCCTTCAGATTAAGGTGAGTTTTGAGCAGCTTTTGTCGCGTCGCGATTGGGTCTCGTCAGCAAAATAGGTCGTCACTTGGAATGCGCCCAGCTGACGGACAGTCCGACCATCTGAACAGAGTCAGTCGACTGTCAAGACAGACAGACAGACAGACGCCCTGTCGACCCAGGATCTGGTCCTTGTGTTCCCACACCCCCCAGAGACAAAGAGAGACGGACGAGAGCTACCAAAACAGCACGTCTGGCCCCTTGAGAACGAGGACGAAGATCGAGTGACCAACATTCATCCCACCCACATATTTCACACGTGACAAGGGAGGAAGAAGAAGAAACCAGCCCCGGGGAAAAGAACAAAAAGAAGAAGAAGAAAAAAAGGGACAAAAAAACAACAACTGCATTCATTCACCCGTTTCACTGTCGCCCGTTTTCGACCACAACAAACCCCCCCCCCCCCCCTTAATCAGCCAGCCTATCAACCTAACCGGGCGGGTCGGAGATATTTCCATTGCCCATCGCCCATGCAAAGGTGACAGATCCTTGCCTTGTTCGCAATCCATCTGGGTCATTTAGTCATCATTCATCACAAACCGGACCCGCGCCCTGGATTATTTCCAAGACGACAAACTAATCTCCCTGCCAGTTTTTGACCACCTGGACCATCGAGCCGATAGTCCACGCGCGCCACAGTGAGATAGAGAGCAACAGAGAGGGGCAAGGGGGTTTACCATTTATTTTTAAGGTTTCCCTGCCCACACGCTGAGTCAGATCGGTCCTGTCCCCTCAGTGGCCAGACAAGATTTGTCAGTCAAGCAAACCAGTCAGTCGTCAGTCGCCAGTCAGTATTGCGTGGTCTTTGTCACCCACCTCTTGGGGCCAGACACACCTGAGAGCGACCGAGAAAAAGAGAGAGAGAGAGAGAGAGAGGAATCTACGCACGCACTGGCCCACACGGCAAACGCGTCGACTTCTCCATTTGGCTGCATCTGCTTGTGAGAAGGGCCCAGTGAGACTGGAAGATGCAGACTGCTGCTGATGTCAATATTGGTGAGTAAAGTACCTATCGCGCAACCTTGATCCTACTGCCTCCCAGATGCTGTGTAACCAAGCCCCCCCCTCCAAACACCATCATCATCACTACCCCCTGGTCCATCATAATCCTCCTTGAATTTGATGCTCGGTTTGGATCGCATCTTTTTTTCTTTTTTGTCTTTTTTTTTTTTTTTTTTTTTTTCTTTTTTTTCCACATACCCACACACATTTATTTTCGTCTTATTTTTTTACAATTTCCTTTTTTTTCTTTTTTTT
>JACWST010000241.1:33064-56562 GCA_014850475.1 Cryphonectria naterciae
AAGCCCCCCCCCCCCACCACACCTTTCCACCCCCACCCCCGCTCCTACCACACCCCCCCTCCCCTTTCATCCTCGCTTTGGACCTCTTCTTTTTTTCTTTTTTTTTTTTTTTTTTTTTTTTTTTTTTGCCGCTTGGCACCACACACACACACACATACATATGCGCCTCAGTTTTACACAATTCCCATGTTATCCGGTTCCTTCCAGCTCCTGTCGTCCATCCCTGTGGCTTTTGCCCTCCAGTCCTGTCGGGTGGCTGCCTGTTCCCTACTCCTCCTTCGCCTACTCTCTCTCACAATCCGAATTTTATATATATATATAAATTTGGTGTTTCAAGTGGGACATACAGTCCAAGTGGGTGGGTGCAGCAAGCACCTGGACAGACGGACAGGCATAGCAGCGGGAGGAGCCCAAAGCCAAAAGTCATGTTGAGCCAAGCCAAGCCGCCCAGATCATCTCGGTCCACTTTGGACCAGATCGCTCTTACACGGCTCTTACATAATGGATCGTCCCCCGACCCTCCCGTGCTGCGAGACAAGGCAAGACCCAGGACCCAAAGCAGCTTCGCTCTCCCTCTACTCTTTCCCTCTGTCCTTGTTACCGCGTGGTACCCTTTAGTCGTCGTTACGGGGCTCCCTGGACCCTTATCCTCCTTCTCTCGGGCTTTTCTCTCTTTCCACACCGACAATAAGTAATCAACTGCCCTCCCCCGTCCTACCCACACCAACACTGTTCCATCTTTTTACTACTCCCCCCCCCCCCCTTCGTCTCTCATACGTAACGGAGGAGCAATAGGCATGACGAGAACGTCGTGATCATCATCAACTCTCAGCTTCTTAAACCTTTTTTTCTGATGTATGTTTTTTTTTTTTTTTTTCCTCTGTGCCGTCGTGCACGGGAAAAAAGAGATCGATCGATCGACGTCGTCCTGACCTTTTCTCTGCTTGCATGACACTTGGCCGAGTTGGCTTACTTCATCAACATCCTCTCCTACCTCCGCATCGCATTGGCACTGGACTCCCTTGCGTCGCGTTTCATTACCTCAGCAGACTTCTCTCACTCTCACTCTCTCGCGATCACGGGCCAGTGCCCACGCAACCCATTCTTCTTCCCGGAAACGGCAACGCTGGATTGATCCTTGTATGCTTCTCCATGATGTTATACACAACACACTACCCCTGTTTCCTGTTTTCCTTCTTTGAATCCAAGGAAGGGGAATGAAAAGAAGAAGAAAAAAGAGGAGGGAAAAAACACTCAAAAAAGAAGGGGGAGAAAAAACATCAACTCGCCTCATCACACCCTTTCTCAAACACACACACACACACATCTTCCTTTCGCATCAGAACGCAGGGTGCTTTCTACCCTCTCATCTCATCATCCCCTTCCTCACCCCCTTCCACGTCTGCTAGTCGAGGACATGAGCCTCAACACCCCCTCAAGCCCCAACCCGACCCACACTTACTACCTACTACGCGTCTCTTACGCCTCTCTGTGCTTTGTACCGTCAACGCTGACAGGAGCCACCATCACATTATAGAACCACGAGGACTGTCTGGAATTCTAAACGCCAATCAACACGAAAGCGCCACCACTCGGCCTCCTCCCCAGTTATTTCCACGCCCACAGCCATTGCACGTGGAGACTGCTGCTGCACCTGTCAACGTGCGACAGCCGCATGCATATCCCGAGCTGGTGACGCCACCCGTCTCTGCGCCCGTCACGGATGCTCAGCTTTCTCTCCATCCCTCTCTGAGAAGTCCGGGTTACGCCCCTGCTGCCACCATGATGCCCGCTGGTGGCCCGCCCGCTGCCGCTGCACCTCCTCTTCCTCCACACCCTCCTCCTGTTCCTGAGCACCCCGTCGCCATGCCAGGCCCGGCTCCTCCAAGTACCCTCGCACCCACCGATCCCGCTATAGACGGTCGTCGGGCCAAGAGGGAGTTGTCCAACTCAAAACGTGCTGCTCAGAACCGAGCTGCTCAGGTAAGGAGTGCCTTGGTTCCTCTCTCTCTTTAAATGAGATCCTTAAATAAGCTTGCACCGCTAACCCTTCACCGCACAGCGGGCCTTCCGTCAACGCAAGGAGGGCTACATCAAGAAGCTGGAACAGCAGGTCCGTGACTATAGCGAGATGGAGAACCAATTCAAGCTGTTACAGACCGAGAACTACTCCCTGCGAGAGTATATCATCCACCTGCACGCGCGACTTGTCGATGCTCAGGTCGAACCACCTCAGCCGCCCCCCAACATCAACCTGAACATGGCGCCCGGTGTCCCTGGCCCCCATGCGCATGGCTTGCCTCCGCCAATTCACGACCCCGTCGGTTCTCCTCCCGCCGAGCCGACCCCCAACACGGGTTCAGCAACAGGCGCTGCGAGCTTGGACGCTGTTGCGCAGGCTGTACAGAGCTTGAGCCGTTCTGAGGCCGCCTATAAACATCAGCATCAACATGCTGACCACGAGAGCCACGCTGTGGAGGACCAGCGCACGGCCGAGGAGATCTCCCGACAGCTGTCACAGGCAGAGCCCGTCCCGGCGGCTAACATGTAGGACATGAATCGCCAAGGGCGCGGTAGCTCCCCCGACGTGAGACTACGTGGTGGTCAGGCCCAAGCCGAATACCGCGGTTACCAGCTCTTGATTGGTCCTGATGGCCGAGACCAGGTATACTGGGTCGAGCCGGGCAAGCCTCCCCAGCCTGTGGCTTGAGACACACACACACACACACAAGTGGTGAGACCAGGGAAGGAGATGGAGATTCGAAGTAATAGTGGATATGTCGATGTGGGTGGATGGATGGAGGGAGGAGGTTGATGAAGGAGCAATTATACCGTGAAAAAAATACAGCTCAGTCGATATGATTGGGAGACCTTTTCGGTTTGGGGGTGTTTTTTTTTTTTGTTTGTGGGCGAGACTCTCTCCGCCCTCCGCTCGATCTCTTAAAACAGGCAGCAAACAGGAACCTTGGGAGAGATTGAAAGAGAAGAGGAGGGAGGGTTTGAAGCATACAGAACGGGACTCTTGGAAGGTAGACGACGGTGGGCCTTTTATACTGCAGCAGCAGCGGCAGCAACTTTACTTTCCTTTTAGAGCGAATTTTTTCAAGGAAATCAGGAGGGGGAAACAAAGATCAAGCAAGCAGACAATTGGGCGTTGAAATGAAAAGGGAATGCTTACCGTACTGGGATGATGGATGGATAGTGTTGTTTTGTAACCGATTCATGGCGGAGAGTCCCCAATGGGCGAGACTCTTCTTTTTACTTTCTTTTTTTTTTTTTCACTTTTTTTTTTTTCCTGGTCCAAGAGCAGCAACTCAAACTTCAACTGCCCCGTATCTTCTTCACACATCCTCTAAAGCCGCCGTGTGACTGAAAAATAGAGAGAGAGAAAAAAAACCAACCCCTTCGTTTTCTCTGTCTCCCTCTAGTTTTCTGGGAAGAATCATGTGGTGCGCATCGATGGGGCACTGGTGACCAAACTATGCATGTATATACATACAACCTAAGTACTTAAGATACCTATCATGGGCTTAATTCAATCTTCATTTAATGTGGATTGTTGTATTCATTCGTTCTCACTGATTTCGGGTTCGTAAAGTATGATCTCCTTTCTACATTTTGAGAAAGGGCCATGTAGTAAGGTTAATAATCAACCACGGCACGTTTACACAAACCCTGGTGGAGAAAAAAATGGAAAAGAAAAGAAAAGAGCCACTGCGCTGCTTGCTCTATAATACATTCATTCATTCAAAGATCCATCAGATCAGACGAACGAACGCCAACCCATGGCAGCTTTTGTTTTCATTCTTCATGGTCTGATCTGGTGGTGGTGTTGGTGGCCGCCCAATATGACGACGTGCTTTGTTATCAATGTAGGCAGGATAGGGCACCAAAACCCGACAACCTCTTTCTGACACTCGGCAGGATCTTGCCCTCTGGGCTCACTGAAATATGTCAAAAGTTGCTGCACTGCCCCCCCCCCCCTGCCCCCCAAGAAAAAACAATAGCATCTCGGCCATGTTTCTCACAATGAGGTACATGCTGGACAACACTGACTGGCCTGCCTCAAGCCCACAGCTAGAGACGGCGGCGGCCCTTTGTACGTTTCTTGACGGGAGGTTTTCTAACGGAAGAGTTTCCAAGGGAAGGCATTTCCTGGAGTATGCTCCTGCGTTGCAATCATGTGTCAGCTTGTGAAACCTACAGGGGAAGACGGCGGGGTGTTTCTCTTACCTCTCCTAAGGGAACGCGTTTCCTAAGTCATGCTCCTGTAGTGCGTGCAATTCTGTGTCAGCCCCTTGCCCCTTGCCCTTGTTCGTGTAGCACAGAGAGGACGGGGTAGATCTGGCTCACCTTGAACCACTCGGGGCCCTTCTCGAGATACTCCTCCCGTGTGATCCGCGACCGCTTCCACTCGTCCCCGCCTGCCCAACCAGCGGCGCCCTTCCAGGCGTCCAGCACGGCATCCTTGGCCCGGCGGACCCTGAGGGGCGCGCCGTCCGGCAGCAGGGGCAGCAGGCCGCTGCGCAGCCTCTCGTCAAAGTTCTCGAAAAGCGTCGCGCCGCCGGTCAGGAAGATGTCCTTGAGGAAGTCGTCACGGTCGATGCCGGGGATGGCGGTCAGACGCTGGGTGAGTATATCCCCCGCGATCTCCACCAGCCCGGCCTGGTCGACGCCGGCGAGGGCGCTGGGCTGGAAGACCACCTCGGGCACGCGGATGCGCTCCACGTTAAGGTGGATCTGGTTGCGCTCCGCCTGGCTGCCCTCGTCGACGGGCCGAGGGCCGTACCGCCACGCGTGTAGGAGGGACTTGGTCCAGTTGCTCTGCGCTTCGAGTGTGTCCTCGTACGTGAAATCCGGGTCATACTCGAGCAGTTCCTTCTCGAGGTTCTGAATCGTGGTGTCTAGGTTCTCCTCGTCGTCCTCGTCGTCGCTGTCGCCCTTGTTGGCGCCCACGGCGACGTTGCGGTACACACCCCAGTCTGCGTCGTCCGCGCCGAAATCGTCATCGTCCCCACCCCGGCGGCGCTTGCGGCCTGTCGCCGCTGAGGGGTTGTCCGACGCCAGGTTGGCCAGCGTCTTCATGCGCATCTGGGAGGCCAGCGACTTGCGGTTGCCCAGGTCCTGCTTGAGGCGCTCGCGATCCTTGATCTTGGCGAGCGTCTCGAGCCGGGCCTGCCGTCGCTTGTCGAGCCAGCCCTCCAGGTCGTTGGTGCGCTTCTCCTCGTCCAGGCGGGCCACCTCTGCGACGCGCGCCGCCTCGGCCTCCTTCTCGGCTTTGGCCCGTGCTCGTGCCTCGTGGTTGGACTTGAGAAGGCGCTGTTGACGCTTGGCTTTCAGGCCGGCTTCGTCAAGTTCCTCATCGGGCACGTCCAGCAGGCTAAAGTCGGGCGCCTCCGCCTGCTCCTCCTCGACCTCACCGCCCAGGTCCTTCTGCCGCGCGCGCTTGATGTTCTGCTCGAGATTCTTGACCATCTTGTCCAGCTGCGCCTCGTCCTTGACCTCGGCGTCGTCGAGGATGCGCTTGGTCTCCTTTTTGTTCGCGTCCGCCAGACGTCGCTGCACGTCCTTGTAATATTCGAGCTCTTGCTCTTTCTTCATCAGGCGCTCGAGGCGCATCTTGGCAGCCTGCTCCTGTAGCCTGCGGCCACTCTCCTTCTTGCGCTCTGCGATCCTGGCCAGCTCTTCTTCCGTCTTCTGCACGACGACCTCCTCTGTGTACGGATATTGGATGATCCGCTCTCTGTCCTCCAGCCCAGGCCAGTCGAGGTAGGTCGCCAGCTCCTTATCGTAATCCTTCGACAGGTAACAGTGCTCGCGCACCATGAATTCGGCTTGCGATAGATTCATCTTGCCCGGAAAGTGGTCGTACTTTAGACGGATGAGCTTCATCAGGTACTCTGCCGCGTGGTAGCCACCCCAGTTGAGACGCGTCGCTTGGGCCAGCATCGGCCTCTGACTGTAGACGGGAATCAGATGTGTAGCGCCGTAGGATGAGGACACGACCAGGCCAGTGTTGCCCCCGTTGTGCCGGTACGAGAAGAGCGAATCGATGCCGTATGCGAGACTCGGGGCGCCGTAACACTCGAAGACGATCTCGGTCATTGCTGGTTTCCCCCCACTCTAGGTCAGCACTTTCTCTTCCGAGCACGGATTCTATGAAAAGGGCCCAAGCCAGAGAGCGAGCAACTCACACTTTCTCGAGTACGGTAGGTTCGCCACGGCCTCAGTCATGACGATGGGCCGGTCGATATTTCCCTCGGCGCTGTTCATGCCCAGCTTCAGAAATAAATAATCGAGCACATGCTCCATGACGTCCCAGTTGGCGACGATGCCCGTGCCGGCCTCGAAGGCATTCCGAATGTGACCCCGCGCCGTCGTATCCGAGTAGCAGTCCCAGCCAGCGAGAGAGAAGGTGCGCCCCAGTTTGCGGTCGCGGTATTTAGCCATGATAGGAGGGATTGCGAGGCGGGGGGCGGCGTCGAAGGACCATCCTGCGCGGACGGAGGAGGAGCCTGGCAAGCGGGCACGAGGGAGTCATTGTTAGCCCGACAGGTACAATCACAACGCGAGGAGGGGTGGATGGGCAGTCTGTTGAGCTGTAGATGGGACATACCATTATCTATTATGATGGCTGCGTCACCATCTGATTGCTGCAGTGCCTTCTCTCGGCCATCTGGCTGCACCGGGATGGGCTTCTCGAACTTGACCTCCTCGACTGGGTAGAGCTTTGGTGGTGGGAGGTCTGCAGTAGGACCAGGTTTGCCGAGGAAAGTGTCGTAACTTGTTGTCGGTGCCATCTTTTTGGCAGGGTGTCTGTTGATGAGGATATCAAAAGGTAGGAGGAGGTTGTTGTTGTGAAGCTGAAGCTTACTGGGTATCACGTTGAAGAGGGCAGGGAAAGGAATCAGGACATGTTGGAAATGTTGATGGATGGGATAAAGAGAAACGAGCGGAATTGGGAGGAGGGATGGTGATGGTTTTCTCTAAAGTATGGACAGCCCAAATTACTAAATTGTCGACAGGAACTAGCCTCCCAATGCCTGCCGGCTTCTTTCCCTCTTCTTTTCTTTCGACGCGATGAGGCTGTACTTAATTGGCGTCTGTCTGTCTGACATAACACTACTTACGGGATGCTGCAGCTGGGACCTGCAGGGAGCTTGGACCCTCTCCGCTGTCGACCCGACAACCCTTACCCTTGCATGCCGGGGGGAGGCTGCCAAGTGCTATCTGGTGATGACCAGGTCTCGGTTGATTTTCGTCTGACGTCCTCCACCTTATACTGATTGCCCCATACTCTCGATGAAAAGAGAGAGAAAGAGAGAGACAAACAGTGAGGGGGACAAGGCAGACGAGTTGTGCGTTGATTCCACAGAAACTCAGCATGAAGCTGTCACCAACCTGCACGAGGAAATTTATATTGTTCCCGTCAGTCATTCGACCAGTCACCCTCAGCCGTCCCTTCTCGAGAACAGGCGCAATGGCAACAGTACCCAGATTTTCTGATGGATCTGATGAGGCTGTCCTCACAAAGGAACTGGACAGTCTGACAAGTAAAAAATGGTCCCTTACAGAAGATGGCCAGGGTATCGAGCGGTCCTTCAAGTTCAAGACCTTTGCAAGAACATGGGTAAGCCCGAAATCAGCCCTTCTGTTACACACACACAGCCAGCCAGCCAGTCACTAACAGCCACTGCTCAAAAAAATAAAGGACTTCATGACAGCAGTGTCCATACACTGCAAGCTCAAGAACCACCACCCAGAGTGGTCCAATGTAAGTCCCTCCCTCCAATCACCATCACCACAATATTATGTGGTGAGCCAGAGCAGTTTTGCTCACCCAATGACACAAGGTCTATAATACCACCTTCATCCGGTGGACCACTCACCATCCTGAGGGTCTGTCTGCCAAAGATATCTCACTTGCTTCTCTATGTGATGAACTGGCTGGGCAGCTTGGGGAGGTTCAGGAGGATACCTCTGCCGATGCCAGCTGCCAGCTGAAGGGTCTGGCTGACACGGCCGCCTCAGCATCAGGAGACTGTTGTACCCCGAAGAAATGATGAAAAAGGATGACGGCAGGAGACTAGTTGAGGCAAAATCAATAAATCTCAAAATACCCGGCTCACAGTTCTTGGAGAATGGCAAGAATCTTTCTCATCAGGTCTTTGATTTTCCATTTCTCGTCTTATTAGAAGAATGATTCTATAGTTGTTGGGCGGTCAACGGCCCTCTATATGTACAGGTTGTGAATCATGAGCACCGTGAAAATATGTCCTCTCGGCAGACCTTCCCTCAGCTTGAGAGGCTGCCGAGGCCATTCCAAATGAGGCTTGCCCCCCATATCTTTTTGATCCAATCCAATGAGGAGTCATATGAGTACAACAAGGCGACTGCGTCCAAAAGATCGCCTGGATTGTACCGTCATGAAGGAAAAGCAGGTGGAAGCGAGACGGGGAAGCGGTTCTGCGCAGTTTTTGGACTGCTTACTGCGCCTTCTTGGCCCTCACAGCAGCGAGCTTCTTCTCACGACGCTTCTTGGAGGCCTCCTCACCAGCCTCGGTATCCAGGCAGTAGTCCCACCAGCGGAAGCTAGAGGCATAGTTGCCGATGAACTTCTCATGGTGCACGTCGTGGTGCTGGGCGCCGGCCCAAAAGGGCAGGAAGTGTCGCAGGCTCCAGGGGAAGTCGTAGCCAGAGTGGGCATCGATGGCCTGGAACAGGCGCAGGACAATCCACAGGTACATGGTGAACAGGTGGAGGTCACCGGTGATGGAGACCCAGAGAATGGGGCTGCCCACGGAGCCAACGGCCAGCAGCATGACCTCGATGGGGGAGGCGTACTCGGCGGCGAGGCCGAAGGGGGCGGAATAGGTGTGGTGCAGCTTGTGGATGTTCTTGTACAGCGGGCCGTAGTGCAGGGCGCGGTGTAACCAGTAATGCCATGCATCCTCGAGGATGAAGAAGACGGCGATCTGGTAGGCCATCTTGAACAGAGGCGGGAACGGCACGCCGTAGTCCATGCCGAAGTAGACGGCGATGGGGTGGAAGAGCCAGATCTGGGGGAGCTCGACGGTGACGTGGCTGATGAAGACGAGGGCGGCGCAGTCGAACTGCTCTCGCCATGAAGGTATTTTTTGCTGTTGTGTCGAGACGGGTCGTGTCAGCCGAGTCAGGCCACCTTTTTGATCCCGGAGTCGACCGAAGAGGTTTGAGGGGGAGCGGGAAAAAATAGGGGTTGCGCGGCGGGAAGCAAACTCACGTTCTGGATCTTGTACTTGTTGAAGGAAGGAATGCAGTCGATGATGATATACGGCAGGCAGCGGCCAAAGTAGACAATCTCGTGCATCATGAAGGACATGATGCCGGTGGCAAGGGTGTCATTCTGCATGAAGAGGTACCAAGCAGCCCAGAGGCGCTCGAAGACGTTGAGGTGGACATTGATCTTGGAGACCTCCTCGAAGACAGAGAAGTAGTCGGCTGGTGTTGTCGTGTTGAGGCTCGAGGTGATGGTAGAATTGAGGGAAGAGAGCGTCGTGCTCCTAAGGAAAAAGCTTTGTGTTAGTTGTGTGTTTGTGCGTGTGCTCGGATCATTTGTATGCTCCCACGTTGAGGATGCGCAGGGGGTACGCGATACTTACACGACGGTCGCCATGGTGAAAGGCTGGCCTCTCGATAAGGGGCGCGAGAGTCTTGAACTGTGAAAAGGTTGACAGGAACCAAGATTCGAAGAGGTTTTGGCCAGGCAATGGCAAAAGGAAGGTGTGTATCCCAGAAGTTGTCGGGTCCGGTAGTGAAAAGTTGCAAGTGGCCAGGAAGACGGATAAATCTTGAGAAAAGGGAGTTTTATTCCTCGACTAGGAGGGTGATGGACAGGGGTCCAGACGGCCCATCCCAGCGCGATGGAGGGACGGACCAGCAGACGGGATTGCACTCTGTAGCGCCACTGTAGCCTCTGCAACCAGCGCGTCAGTTCCAGTCCTGATCAGCCAATCAGGCCCCACTTTTGGAAGAATGAGCAGATGGACCAGAGTTCTTTTCCGTGTTCCGTGCCTACCACACCCACCCGTGCCACCTTAGTGCCATGTAATACAGTACTATGGTGCATGCTTTGCTTACCCACACCACCCACCCACGCCGTGCCACGCCTTCGAAACCGCCCCCCTCCTCTTCTTTCTTTCCTTCTCTGTCCCCAACAACTCGGTGACAGGGAACAGATCCCGCCACGCCAACCCTACAGTTGGGTGGGGGCCCTGGAGGGGAACGCAGCAGAACATCGGCAGATCAGAGGCGATGTTGATTGGCAACAGATGGTAATAACCCTGAATAAGGCATAGTGCCATTTAGGTAGTGTCTGCCGGGCAGTGAGGTTTCCGGTTGAGCAACAATCGAATGTTTCCAACCAACCCGGCACCCTGCATTTGACATCTCAGATGCCATACTATGCAGCAATCTCAACCGACAAGATACAGCTCTTGTGATACGTTGGTCACATACATACACTGTACATACATAGTAGTAGCAGTAGTAAGCCTATTCTGGACAAGACATGACAGACACAAGCCACAAACATGAAAGAAGGCTGTGTGGCTGTTTTATTTTTAATTTTTTAATTTTTTTAATGCCCCTTCCTTTTTTCTTCTGTGGCTGTTCCTTCCTGACCTGAGCTGATGACGTCTGCTTTTCTTCAACATTTTCTCGCTCTTTCCTCTTCTTCTACTAAAACAAGCTTGTAAACTTGGATTACCAAACACTCACACAGGCCCACCCTAACTTGTTTGCCACTTCTGCAGCAGGTCTTCTCCCGATTCTGCCCTCTAAACCAGCTGTCATTCCCATCCCACCAGCCATTTTTTTTTAGACCAAAGCCCTCCCGACCAAGGTCAAGCAAGAATCACCCACGCTGCCATTTTACCTTTCCAGTCTTTTTTTTTCTTCAACTCTAAAACCCTGTACCGTAGGGCTGGCGGCTGCTACTGTACATCTGCTCTGAGTGTGACGATTACCCACAATTCCATCTTGCCAGTCTTCTCCAGATCCTTCCCAAGACCCTTGCTCGGCTCCTCTGCCCTCCGAGGCTTTAATTTTGCATGGCCTGACCGGCGGCCCGACATATCGCCACTACACACATACGCAGCAGCCACCACCACCACCGGCACCCTTTGAGGCCGAGTACCAGCACCGGAGCACGGAGCACAACACGAACCTGCCCGTGATGCCTCTTGAGGCTACCCTGAGCTCATAATAATGTCAATTGTGGCCGAGTAAGAAGACCCTAACCCCCAGCCCCTTACTACTCTTACGTAGAGTCTCTTGACCTTCCGCCTCCTCTCCATCCCCCTCAAAAACCTGAGTCATCAAAGTTGGCTGGGAAACAGCCTTCTTCCCTCTACTGCTACAATGTCTGGCCGTCTCTCTTCTGACACCTGCTTAGTCATGTTCGGCGCATAGACGCCCAGATAGACCGGATCCTCCTCCATCCTCTTGTGGAGTCGGAGGACAGATTTGCCATCGAGGAGCAGGACGATGGAGAGACCGAAGGCGGCACCCGCAGCACTGTTACGGCCGACTTCTCCTCGCCTAGGGTTAATGACTTGCTGCGGATCGTAAAGAGGCTCTCCAGCACCTCTGCCGCCGTCCTGCCTGTGACCCAGATTAAAGATCTCCTCCGGGACTCTGGTCTCGCCACAGCAGACGAGCAGCATGTCCTCGAGGCCAAGAGCCAGTATGAGTCCGAGGTGGAGTGGTTGCTGGTCAGCAAGGCCACGACCCAGATCTACGGCCTCATCCTGAACATCCTGCTGGACGATATCATCCCTCTGAGCCAGGACATCTGGTACTGGGACCAGGTCCTCAGCTCGTACACCTACAGCAGCCTGTACGCGGTGCAGACCTCGCCACTGCGCTGGTGGGCGTGGACCAAGGACATCTACCACGAGAGCTCGGTGCGCTCGACATTCTCCCAGCGGTCCAGCCTCCTGGGCAGGTCGCCGCAGTTCTCGACCGATAGCATCTCGAGCAGGTGGGGGCGGTTCTACGGCATTGTTCGGGACACGGTCACCGAGAGGTCGCTCAAGGACGTGCAGCACAAGATGTTCTCCACCGTGTCCCTGTGCCGGTCCGAGGCCAGGCAGAAGCAGAACCAGCTCAAGAAGCTGCGCGAGATGACGGCCAGCGGCCTCGGGGTCCTGATAGACGAGGGCCTGAGCTTCGGCATCGACGAGGACAAGAGTGACGTCCACGACCACGGCATGGAGTGGAAGGGCGTGGTCGAGCGGAGCGTGGCGCTGATGGACATGGTCCTGCGAGATGTTGCCAACCTGGACCGTGGCGTCTCGGAATTCGAGGACAAGGTCTTTGCCGGGGTCGAGCAGGACCCGGACTTGTCCATCCACGCAGAGGACATGGTCAGCAAGCCTGCAGTGATGGCGCGGCGGCTCCTGTTCCTGCTGGAGGACCGCATCCCCGCACACATGACGACGACGAGCAGGGTCGTCCAGGCAAGCGGCCGGCCATCGCGCCTCGTCAGGTACTGGCTGCCTGCCGGCATCCTGCTGGTCTCCTCGTCCACCATCCTCCGCGTCCTCGTCAACCGCAAGGCAGACATTGTCAACTGGATCCGCGACTTCGGCGTGACCGCCCGTGACTTTTGGTTCAACTGGGTGGTGGAGCCCGTCCGTAAGGTCATCGGCACCATCCGGCACGACTCGCAGTCCGAGATCGCCATCATGAGCCGTGACAGCCTCAAGGCCGACCGCGAGAGCCTGGAGCGCATGGTCGTCGACTTTTCCGTGGACAAGCCCTCCCTGGCAGGGGCCAGCGGCCCGCTGTCCGAGGCGCAGATAGCCGACATCCGCGCCAAGGTCAAGGAGGGCGATGTCACGCCCGTGCTCAAGGCCTACGAACAAGACCTCCGCCAGCCCTTTGTCGGCGCGGTGCGTGGTGATCTGGTCCGAAGCCTGCTGATCCAGGTGCAGAAGACAAAGGTCGACCTCGAGGTTGCCATCTCGGGCATCGACGCCCTGCTCAGGTCACAGGAGCTCGTCTTTGGCTTCGTCGGCCTGACGCCCGGCATCCTGGTCTCGGTCGCGGTCCTCTCCTACCTCCGCGGCATGCTGTTCAGCAACCGCAGGGGGGCGCAGCGGCACGGCGAGCGGGTGGGCCGGTGTGTGCGGACACTGCGCAGTATCGATCGCATCTTTAGCGAGGCCACACCCAGCCAGAACAACCTGCTCTCGTACAAGGACCACGGCCTGCTCGTCACGGAGGTGCACATCCTCCGCAACCTGGTCAGTGCGGGACATCTCATGCCGAGGGAGATCGAGGGAGAGTTCCTGGAGGACCTGGATGATCTGGCGAATGTCAAGGGGATCCAGATCCAACAGAGGGCTCTGGAGAGGATCCGGTGGGCCTATGCTAGATGGCTGCAGACTAACTAACTAGGCAAATGGAAGGAAGTGTTCTCAACAACGGTGATGATGATGATGATGATAATGATGATATCTCGCATCAAGTATGGCGCATGGGTGAAGTGTGTGTGAGGTTGTACTGCAGTAAAGTCGGATTAAGAATCTTGAGTCTAGATTAGATTTGGTATTTGCCTGCTGATTACGATACAGACAACGATTCCGTCGATTCACCTGTAATTGAAAATGTGACGTATCGTTCAGAGAGAGGGACACAGAAAATTAAAACATATAACCCCCCCCCCCTCTCCATTTCTCATTCAAATACAAAGCAAGATAAAAACACCACGTCATTGTTCAACAGTCGTGCTCGAGGCTCAAAAATGGGATGTCCCTGGACGACCATCGGGATTATAAGTGCACAACGCCTGTCCTGCCTAGGCCCTGTAGTCTGCAGAAGGTTATGGTGAATATCTGAAACACCTCTCTCAAACTCTGCTCTGGGTTCTGCGTGGGAAAAATCTTTAAGAAAGATAAGAAGATCAATCTTGAGTTGGTATTTTTTTTAAAAGAAAATAAAATAAACAACGGTCTCATATTCAAGCTCTCCAATTCAGGGTTATAGAGAGTTGATGTACTGCTAGAGTACTTCAGTGCGCGTCCGTTCTCTTATTCGCATTTAAAACCTCCTCCCCCCCTGTCAACCGCTCCCCAAGCCACTGGGCGCTACTTGGGCCGCCTGGCACCGCTAACACTCAGTGTCACTCTAAGCACTACTACTATAGTATATTACAATGCGCACTAGAATTAGTACGTATTCTCTCTGTGGCGCGGTACCTTGCTCTCTCTTAGCATGCCTAGGCTCCTTGGGGCAGGGGGGGAAAGTGACACGCCCCGGCGCCGTAAAAGAAGACACCTCCTCCACCACTGCTACTACCTCCACTACTGTACCACCACCACCTTGCAACGACCTTTACCTGCACTACCAACTTGCACCACCAACACTTCTACCACTGCCGTCATCCTTTTCCCGCCTTGTCTCTTTTTCGCCCTCTCACCCTCTCACACAACCTCACGTCGACGGACTCTGCACAAAGGACTGACGAAAAGCTGCTGCTGCTGCTGGTACGTGTTCAAAGGTTGACAGCCAAGGGGAACCAACTAGCAACAACAACACATTGGGGCACCGCAGGCCAGAAACCCACTTTATCGACCAGGTCCCATATCCCATCCCCATCCACTTGACCGCGCAAGCCTAGGTTCACCGTCCCTCAAAGGTGTCTATCCACCTTCAACGACCATCTCGACTAAACTCCCCATACCCTCCTCCCTCTCCCTCCTCAACACCACACTCCGAACGATCCGTGATCTCGCTCCTCCCCGGCATCCCAAGTGGTGCCTGAACAGCCTTCATCATGTCGAGCAACAGGAATTATGACTTCTTGGTACGTGTCCCCCCCCCCCCCGGGGTGCCTGTTTCGCCCCGCCGTCTCGAAAGAGCCACGTTCTACTCCAGGTCGACGCAAACCTGCGTTGCGACCAGCGCGACGATCCCCTCTCCGTCTCAAAGGTTCTGCCTTCATTCCTCCAGTCTACCAAGGACGGACGAGACCTCTCCCCTTAAACCTGCGAGACGACGGTGTCATCGACCATGTGTAGCGCGAGGACCTCAACAGACATGCTAACCGCGTCTCCCCTGAACAGATCAAGCTGCTGCTGATCGGCGACTCGGGCGTGGGCAAGTCGTGCTGCCTGCTGCGCTTCAGCGAAGACTCCTTCACACCCTCCTTCATCACCACCATCGGCATCGACTTCAAGATCAGGACCATCGAGCTCGACGGCAAGCGCGTCAAGCTGCAGATCTGGGATACCGCCGGCCAGGAGCGCTTCCGTACCATCACAACCGCCTACTACCGCGGCGCCATGGGTATCCTGCTCGTCTACGACGTCACAGACCAGAGATCCTTTGAGAGTACGTCCCCTTCCTACTGCTGCCGCTGCTGCCGCTACCGTCTTCCCGCTTCCCCTTCCTTCCTCGTTTGGATTTCTACCCTCCCACACCGCCACACCTGTGGGCCCCCCACCCTCCCCTTCTCCTTTCTATACACCACACGTTGCAAGCACAGAGCAAGCAAGGGCCATGTGACTGACCGTGCTTTTACAATCTTTTCTTTTCCTCTTCCAAACAGATATCCGCACCTGGTTTGCGAACGTAGAGCAGCACGCCACCGAGGGCGTCAACAAGATTTTGATCGGCAACAAGTGCGACTGGGAGGAGAAGCGCGCCGTGTCCACCGAGCAGGGCGAGGCCCTCGCCAAGGAGCTCGGCATCCCCTTCCTCGAGGTCTCGGCCAAGAGCAACATCAACATCGACAAGGCCTTCTACAGCCTCGCCTCCGACATCAAGAAGCGCATCATCGACACCTCCAAAAATGACACCACCGCCAGCGGCAGCGGCGTGAACGTGGGTGGGGACACGGGCAACGCCTCTAGCAAGTGCTGTTAAGCCGGCGCGGCTGCAGCACAAAAGAGGGGAAGAAGAGGCAACGGGTGGGGGTGAGGATGTTTGGCGGACAGAGGGGCCTGACCGATAATCTCGACAACCTCCCCCACCCCTTTTTTTCTAAATTTTTCTGGGGGGCTTTCGTAACCACGGATGGGATGAAGGCGGATTGAGTTCTAAAGACACACTGGCATTATAGGGTCGATGCATTCCAACAGCATGAAAGAAGAACAGGCACGGGATCACGTCGCATATGGCTCAAACACTTTATTATATCCGTGGCGGGAGAGAGGGAAAAAACAGACATCTGGAGGAGGAGGATTGACGGGATGGTCATATCGCATCCGCTTTTCGAAGGACTTATGAAGTATCAAGACTTCATTCAGGTCGGTACAAGAAGGTGGTGGTAAGGGACGCTGTGTTCACCAGATCAGTCAGTCAGTCGGAGCGACCGGACAGATGGATGGCCTAACAACAGGGTGGTGAAGGCAAGAAAAAACCATCAACACAAACACCGTCAAAACCTTTGATCTTTGAGGGATGCCGGCAGGATGAGGGGGAGGGGGGAGGGGAGGGGACAAAACCAAACTTCAGAAAGCATCCCCTCCCCCCCGGGTCTTTTTCATAGAGCAGTGAACGAGCACACACACAGAGAAAGAGAAGCGGCCTTTGTGTTTTCCTTTTCTATTGTATTTTTTGTTCATGTTATGGCGGAGGTAAACTGGAACGTGCAAATATTTTTTTTTTTTTTTTTTTTGGAACCAAAGGAGTTTTGAAGTGGCTATGTGTGGGTTGCAAATACAAATCTGTTACCAAAATGACTGTTGTGATGGGGGTTTTCCCCCTTCTCTTTTATTAACAATGGATTTTTGGTGATATTTTTTCCTCTTTTTTTGAATAATTGCGTTTCGCTTGTTGGTTGTTGTGTGACGATGGCTGGTCAGGATGAGTTTTATTATATTGCTTGCCATGCAGGTGATAGTAGGTAGGTGGTTTTATAACATGTCATGTCCCCCCTGCGTGAAAAATTATATAGAAGTCTTGTGTGTCTTGAGGGCGCAGGCATGTTCTATTCATAGGGTATTTATTATCTATTTACACATCTGTGTCGCATATCTTCATCATCCATTCCCTTTCTATAATAGTAAGAATGATACCACACTGGGCCCCCTCCCGAAGGACTCTTAAAACTACTACATCAGCGCCACAGCATTCACAAGCACGGTCTGCCCCAGATCCGCATCGTAGACGGGCCGCTTGTGCCAGCACCTGACGAACCGCCGCGCGATGGCGCGCTGCTTGAACGTCAATACGAACCGGTGGAACCTCTCGTCGTTCTGGCCCGCGCCATCGTCGCCGTCGTCGCCGTCGTCGCCGCGGCTCTCCTTGTCGCTGGGATCTTCTCCATCGTGGCTGGAGCTGGGAAGAAGGCCTGTCCCCCCCGTCGCCACGGATGTCGTCTCTGCGGGCGGGCCACCGACCACCAGCTCGGCCTCGTCATCGTCCTCGGCCTGGAGCGGGGCGTCTACCGTCTCCGTCATCACCTTGATATCCTGGCCCTCGGTCACGGCCTTGACCCTGACCGGCCGAATGCCTTCCCGGAGGTTGATCAGCGCCCACGGCGTGCCCCTCTCGCGCCCGTCGTCCCGCAGCGTCAACCAGAGCTCGGCCGGTGTCATGCCGCCCCCGGAGGCCCTGCCGCCGCCGTTGATGGAGATCAACACCTTGGCAGGCGCCTCGGCCTCTGGTTGTAGAGACTGGACCACGTCGGCGATGTTCGTCTTGGAGGCGATCTGCCCAACCATCTGGGTGGTCCACATGCGGACGCTGATGCGCAGCGGGGTGGCGGGCGGGCAGATTGTGAAGGACTGGACGGCGGCTCTCTCCTCGTCGGTGAGGAAGGGCTGTGGGTTCTCAGGCGCGGCATCGAGCGGCCCGCGCGCAGGTGTGCGGCCGGACTGGGTGGCCGAGTGCAACAGGCGCCTGCTGAGCTCGTGTAGCCGTTTGACCTCTTCGGCATAGGCGACTGCGGGGGCCCGCGAGTGGAACATGAGGAAGTATTGGCCGACGGGCTCGTATGTCAGAGGGTCGCGCGCCTGGACGACCTTCACGAGGCCACCAGCCCAGCCCTCGACGTATTTGCCTTCTGGGATGACCCGGTAGAAGTCGGTATCGACGAGGGAATTGCTCACGCCCGAGATGACGACCACCGTGGAGTGCGAGCCATACTTGCCTGCTTCAGGCGCCGTGATGTGTTCTCGGTCCTCCTCCGGAATCCAATTGCGTACTTCGTTTCGTAGTGAGACGAATAAGGGTTCACCGGACGTGTGCTGTTGGGAAGACCCAGAGCTTTCACGAGGCTCATCTTCTTTCACAGGAGACTCCGGGCCAGGTGGTAGCTGGTCAGGGAAGAGCTGTTTGTATATAGAACCATGAGCTTGCCGCGGTTTCGCGGAAATATCGATAAAGTATTTGGCTCTCGGATCAACGTCACTACCTATTTCTGAGGGGCGATTTCTTGGGCCTGTGAGCACCGGTCTTGGGCTCCTGCTCTTATGCTCGGACTCCTCGGGAAACAGCATCTTAAAGATGGAGCGTACTGTGTCCGATGCGGTATCGAGTTCAACACCCTGCTTCGAGAAGGTCTGCTCGACCTCGCCTGGCACTCTGAAGCTGCGGCGTCTTGGCTCGTCCAAGCCGAAATCCGAGTTCCTTGCATGGTGGGTGAGCCGGTTTTCTCCCAAAAGCTGTTGTTGAGATTGCTCCGGCCGAGAATCCGTGTTGACTGGCGACGTCTCGAAAGGTAGCCAATTACGCCGCATATCGAAGTTGATGTCCTCTTGCGTCTTCTGGGGTTGGAAAGTCGGAGGAGAGTACGCAGATAGGATAATCCTCTCGTGTTGGTGGTTTGAACGAGGTGGTCTAAGAGGTCTGGCTAAGACAGGCTCCTCGGCAGATGTATGAGAGTCGTCGGCCTTGGGAGGATCAGATTTCGTGGTATCACTCGCACCTTGGGCAAGATTGACTGCTCTAGGTGTCATAGGAGACTGTGTGGACGTGGTGTTGGCCACTCGTGCCTCTGCAGGTACCTTACCCCAGGACTTGAAACTCAACCTCCGTGCTATTGCTCGCTTGACAACGGTGGGCTTGTGGGACGTATCTATCCCAAGTTGGTCTGCCACGGCGCGTAGCTGCGCATCCAAGAGCGGGGAAGGCTCCTTGTCGTCGCCAGTCGGCATCCTTGCAATCTCCCGGGGCTTGCCTGCTGTGCGTCCAGACGAACTCGAGGATGGGTTGTCAAGGTTGAGTTGTCGGGGACTCCTCACAATCTTATTCTCTGCTGATGAATGATAAACGCTAGAAGCTTCTGGTCTGATGTATCGTATCACCGGAAGCACAGAATCACGCTTTGTCCTCGCGTCGCTGCCGTCTTGTGCACTGGCAGGAGTTCCCACATCCTGAAGTGGTTTGTGTCCGGCCATACGCAAATTCTCGTAGATCGGAGTGGGCTTCCTGAAGAATGCTCTCGCCTGACGATCCGTAAGAGGAATATTCTTTTCCGGGGCCCGGATCTTGCGCCAGATCTGTGCTTTGCCATTCTGTGCCTCAGAAGAGGTTTCTGCGGCTTGGAAAGGCCTGCGCCCAGCCCTGACCAAATCGAGAGGCGTAAGGAAGGGTCTTTGGACGCGGGGCAGCGATGCAGGACCGCTATGCCGGTGATGGGTGATCTGGTGGAAACTGTTCTCGCTCGGATCCTCGGCGAGGAAATAATCCTTGCCTGCAGGCGTGTATGTTCTGAAACTGCGTTGTTCACCCGCCAGAGTGTGCATGTCTTGTGGCTCCTCGTCCACCAGTTTTCCTTCTTCTCCTTGGCCCGGCTGAAGCCTGCCTTCTCGCTCCCAGACCGGGACCTGCTCTTCCAGCTCTTGTGCGAGGGCTGAATGGTCAGCCCCATAGCCGTCGGTGAGGAGAAGAGGAGGACTCAGAGTCGGTGTCGTCGAGGCCGAGGGGGACGAGTTGCCGTAGCGGGCCGCTGCCACGACGAGGGCGGTCCTGGTGCTCGTGGGATTTGTTGCTGTGGTCCTCCATCGTGGCAACGGAGACTGCGACACGGACAGCCGCCTACCACACAGCATCAATGCGACGCCCCTGCTATGATTGCCTCATCCGCGGTTCGTCAAGAGTGCCCTTGGAGGGGGGCATTGGAGACCTGTTGTCGGTTCGGCGTCGTTGTTGTTGTTGCTGCTGCTGCTGCTGCTGCTACTGTCGCAAGCTTTGGGACGTTTGCAGCTGTCTTTTGGGGACGAAGAATGTGCTGCGGTTCAGGCCTGGAAAAAGTTGGAGACGCCGGAGCAGGGATCTGTATTTATTTTATCACTTTTGAGGCGGGCAGACAAGGGTCGAACGCTACTACCCTGTACTAACATAGTACATAGTACCTGAATCTCAATGAGTCCACTCGATCCTCGCCTGTTCATTTGACGTTCATCGCATGGTAAAGTTCTCTCTTTCTACAATTTCTAAAAGAATAAAATAAATATATAATAAAGCTTATGTACATGTATGTAGACAACCACCAAGACTTGAAATTCAGCTCGGTTCTTCTGCAATGGGTCATTTCATACTGGTCGAATTTTGGCAACCTGTAAAGCGCACAGGGGTACGTACTGTACCAGGCGTGTGTAAGTGATCCCCACCTGCCAGACTTGATATTTTTCTCTTCTTTCCAGGTACTCTTTCTTTCTTTTTCGTAGACCCAAGAGACTTGTCGCATTTCTCAAAGTCACATCCTTCTTGTCCATTTATGAACCAAAACTTGCTACACCACCTATTTCCTACACCTTCAATGGACTTGCCTTTTATAATATGAAATTCATCGAGGTCAAAGTCAGGCCGATCCCCACAAACTCTTCTGACAAGGCTGCCGAGAAGTCGCTTAAGGGCGCCTCACGGATCTACGTCAACAAGGAGGTCCTCTATGAACTGGTAGGGACAGCTCTCGAGAATGGAAGGCCCTGCACCGTCGAGAAGACCCTAGCAGACGGCCAGGTCACCCGACAGGAGGCATCGCTGTGGGTGGCAGCTGATCCCAAGCTGAGCCGCGCCGTGGCACAGATGAGCAAAGCCTACCAGGATGCCTGTGATTTCAAGCTGGGTGATCAGGTCAAGATCGTCTATACCGATGGCAAGACGATACCAGACGCTGAGGAGGTCTTCCTGGAGGATGTCACCACAGATCAGCAGCCAGCCATCAAAGCGGAAGACTTGTCTTTCTGGGAGAGGTCTGTCAGGGGCCACCTGATGGGGCTGGACCATGTCTTTCCCGGCCTGACGCTCAAGAGGATCTTCGAAGACCAGACCTACCGGAACTTCAAGATTGTTAGCGTCAATGGGGCAGGCACAATCAACGCGCGCTTCCGCCCAGACGCAACAAAGGTCCAGATCCGGACGGCTGGCGAGACTGGGACGACGGCGGAGCGGGGTCCAGCGCGACCAGCACGGCTGAGGGTCGACAACATCCATGGTCTTGAGCACCAGATACAAGAACTGAACAAGTTCTTCCGAAAATGGACTGGGCAGCTTCGGTCTTGCGCGACGCCCAAGTCCTGTGGGCTTGTCATTCATGGTGGACACGGGACTGGCAAGACTCTGCTCCTGAACCACATCGCCCAGAGCGGCTGGGGCACTGTGCACCGCATCCAGCCCAGCGACAAGCTCTCGTCCATAACCGAGACGTTCCAGCGGGCAAGAGAGAGCCAGCCCAGCATCCTCGTCATGGACAGGTTCGAGCAGCTGATCGACAAAGACCGCAGCAACCGGAACGCAGTGATCCAGGCTGTCGGCGAGTTCCTGGACAGGCTGGTCGAGGATGCCACGGCCAAGAACGAACGGCCCAAGGTCGTGGTCCTCGCGGCCTGCCTGGATTACCTGACGGATATGCCCCAAGATCTGACGGACATGGGACGTTTCGAGAAGCACATCAACCTGCCCCTGCCGGACACGAACCGAAGGAGGGCCATCTTGTCGAGTTTCGATATGGCTCTACCACCGAGCTCGAGGGAAGACATGTTGACGCGCCTGAGCGAGCGGACACATGCGTACAACGGCAAGGACCTGGCAAAGCTGGTTGGAGAGGCCTCTGAGATGTGGGAGGTCAGGCTGGCGGAGCTGGAGGACGCTGGGACTATCATCTCGTCAGAGGATGAGTTCATCTCTGAGCCCATTCTTCTGCAGGCCATGCAGACCATCCGGCCCTCCGCAATGCATGACATCAACCTGAAGCCACCACCCGTCCACTGGGACGATATTGGGGGGCAGGATGAGGTCAAAAAGTCCCTACAGGAAGCCATCTCTCTCGCTACAGTGAGTGAATCCTCTTCCTCTGACTACTAGATCACTGTTGCCTCATGACTCTTATCGACTGACGATTCCCTTTTCTTTTTTCACTGCAGGTCCCCAAGGACAAATTGCTCCGTTACACCCCCAACCCACCCAAGGGCTTCCTCCTGTATGGCCCACCAGGTTGCTCCAAGACCATGGCAGCACAGGCCCTAGCCACCGAGGCAGACCTCAACTTCTTCGCCGTCAAGGGCGCCGAGCTGCTCAACATGTACGTCGGCGAGTCCGAGCGGCAGATCCGGCAGCTGTTCCAGCGCGCCCGCGAGGCCGCGCCGAGCATCATCTTTTTTGACGAGATCGACTCCATCGGCGGGCAACGGTCTGGGTTCGGCTCCTCGGGCGCGAGCAGCAGTGGCGGCGGTAGTGGGTTGAACGTGCTCACCACGCTGCTGAACGAGATGCAAGGGTTCGAGCAGACGCAGGGTGTACTGGTCCTCGCCGCCACCAACCGCCCGCAGGCCCTAGACCCGGCACTGCTGCGGCCGGGACGGTTCGACAAGCTGATCTACGTGCGACCGCCAGACGAGACTGCGCGGGTGGCCATCTTTCGCAAGTTCGTGGCCACCCGCAATGCCGCGCCGGATGTGGACGTCGCCGGGCTTGCGGCGGAGACGGAAGGGTTTTCGGGGGCAGAAATTGCGAGGATCTGTAGTGATGCAGGCTTGAATGCATGGTGGAGGGACTCGAAGGGTGAGCAAGGGCAGGGGATCACCATGGAGGACTTGAGGCGGGAGATAAGGACTGCGCCGAGGATGATTACGCGAGAGATGCTGGATGTGTATGAGGCTTGGGCAAAGAAGTTTCTCAAAGGGGCTGTTTAGGATAGGTATATTTAGATGATCATAAGACCAGAGGCGGGCATATTGGCATCCCTCCAATTTGAGCTGACGCCTGCCTTCCGCATCACTGAAACACACACGGCGAGCAATTCCGTGAGCTAGAGGGACCATTCTTTCCATCTCTTTTAATACATGAGAGACGTAGGTCTTTCATTATGCAAACACACTTTGATGATTCTCCCACGGTTTTTGGTTGCATCCAATGCCAGTGCTTTGCCGTAGACCGCCACATGTTGAAAAAGAACACACACACACACACACACACACACACACACACACACACACACACACACACACAAAAAAAAAAAAAAAAAAAACCCCTACCACTCCATCAAAAAACTCCCTGGACTC
>JACWST010000242.1:0-56510 GCA_014850475.1 Cryphonectria naterciae
CTCTCTCTCTCTCTCTCTCTCTCTCTCTCTCTCTCTCTCTCTCTCTCTCTCTCTCTCTCTCTCTCTGTGCAACAGCAAAAAGAATAATAGAAAAATCGAATCAATGTGGTCTCTGTTATGATTTTTTGGTATATTGTCCTGCATCCACAGTGCGAAGTGTCTCGTGACCAGAGAGCATTTTCACTTCTTGAAAGACTTTGAGACCACTTCCAATTTCCCCTCTGATCTCCGCCAAAATCAAGCTCGTAATTATTCGGGGGTATTGTGATGGCCCTCAAACTCCTTCAGTTGTCTGAAACGCCCACGCCCTTATTCTTAAATCAAATACACGTTACGAATCAATGAGAACAAGGGTTTGACTTGACGCCATTAGAATCTAATCCATCCGCAAACGCCATATCCTGGTAGTAAACCCCTCATGCCCCGGCCTTTACGCCTTGATAGTTGTTGTTTGTCGATAGTAGGAGAAAGAGAAGAAGAAAGAGAGGAAAGAGGGGGCCGGGGGGGGGGGGGAGGGAGGACGTTTTGAGGAAAGAAAAGCATTGTCACCAAGCGTAAGTGTCTGATTCGTCGTCCACCTCTCGGTCCGAAGCCCACTCGGCATCGTCCGACTCGCGGGTGTCATCGTCCAGGAAATCTTCTGCGCCCCACTGAAACTCTCGTGGTTTCTGGTTGTCAAATCGGATGTTGACGACATCACAGAGGCCGTGCACGAATGAGTTGTCCTCCTCGCTCGAGGCAGGCGGGGCTATAGGGCTTGACATGATCGGCGGGTCTTGCTGCAGTTCGTCTTGTTCGTCCTCTGCGGACTCCTCTGATGACAAGTCGAGATCCTCGTCGGTGTCAGGATCTCGGTAAGAGATGTTGGCACGCTTCGACGTCCTTAGATCTCGGGTGGTCTGCGTATAGGAGCGCTTACGTTTACGCCTATTGTCCTTATTCTCGGTAGGTGGTTGAAGGGGAGGAGGCGGAGGGGGAGGTGATAGCGTTGGCGCAAAGGTGTTGGACGCAATGCGTGTGCTGCGGCGTACTGGGGAGATGTCGGGGTCGTCGGCCCTCGAAGGCTGTGGGTGCTGCTCACTAGGCTGGGTTCCGTCTAGCGGCCACTGGATGAGAGAATGGTACGCCCGAGGCTTCTGCGTCTTGCGCAGGAACACCCTCTTCAGTGTCCGCACCCACTTGTCGCGGAACTCGGACCGCTGTCGCCAAGGAACATCCAACATGGCCTTGACGGCAAGGTGCCTCAGATGGGGCATGCCTGGAGCTTGGTCCACGAAACTTTGGAAGAACATCTCGGCCGTATCCGCGTCCCACTTGGCAAGCTGTTCGAGGTCTATGATCTCGATCGTCTGGGGCCACACTGGGACGTCCTCGACGGTGAGGAGAGTATCGTAGATCGGATCCGAATCCTTGTAGTACTCGTGGTGATTGTATGTCAGAAGATCCATAGACAGTTCCTGCAGCCCGGGGCAGCACTGGCCCAATATCGGCAGGAAGGACAGGTTGAGTGACTGATTGTGGTGAAGCGTCAGGCGGCACAGCGGTCGTCCATGGCTCGCCAGGTACTCAGATAGCATATCAGCCGTCAGCTCCCAGCAGTTGACGATCTCAAGGTGCTCGATCGTCTTGGGGAGAAGAGATAGGAACTGGCCATCCACCACAGTCGATGACTCCATGACCAGGTGTTTGAGGCCAGCGACGGGAGCCAGCGCCGCGGCGACAAGGCTGATATAGTTCTTATCTTGTTCGAAGACCTCGGCATCGCTAGGATCTTTGTTGTCTCTCAAGGAGGGTACCTGAAAATTGACAAACGAAAGCTTCCGCAGCTGAGAGAAGACCTTCCACCCGTGGATCGTCGACAGTTCCTCGAGCAGGCCGGGGCCCATCATCCTCTCACTCCACTTCCATGACTTCAGACGGACAGCGGCGTGTCCATCGCCTGCGGTCCTGAGCGCGGTAAGCAGGTCTGGCGCGTAGGTCCACTTCTTGCTGTTGAAGTCGAGTTTTCGGTAAGGAGGCAGATCAAAGTCGTGGTACAGCTCAACGTGGGACAGGCTGGGGAGGGATAGGATGAGCTCTGCGACATCAAAGGTGCGCGTTTGTGAGTGTGGGAGCGAGGAGACCTCGACGACCAGCGACTCGACCATGGTCCGCCTGTGGTCCTGACGGGCCAGCGCAGCACCAGGATCTGCAGCAAGCTCGCGGATGAGGCTGGCAAACTTGTTTCCCATATTCATGGAGATGACCTGCGGCATGGGACATTTATACAACGCCTTCAAGGCAGGACCCAGGAAGGCCTTGCACGTGAGGCCGGCGGCGAGCAGCCAGCGGACGTCCGTCCGGGTGTCGGCAGGGTAGGCGGCATGCTCAAAAATCTGGACCAGGGTGGTCCATTCGAGTGACTGCCAGGGTGGGATGACACTAGACGTGGGCCATGCAGGCTTCTGGTCGCGCGCTGGTGATCTTTTCTTTGCGCTACCGAACTTGAAGGGGCGCCTCTTCTTTGGTGTCGTCGGGCCTCCTGTGTCCCGTGAGGACTGGGCCGTCCGGCCAGGACGCCGACGAGACCCTTGTTGTGCGGTGGAGGCACCAGGACGGTGTCGTCGCTCCCTGGTGGAGGCGACGGTCTGGACGGTCTGTGATTGACGGGGCCGCGTAAAGATGCCGTCAGAGCCATCTGACAATGAGTCCTCGTCGTCCTCGGTATCTTGGTCGTCGACAGTCGAGTCCTCGGAGTCGGTATCGCCATTCAACAGCCGCGTGGTGCTCCGTGTAACGCGGCCACTCGGGCTCGGAGGAGGCGGCCGGGTTGAGGGCCCGTCGTGGCTGGTGGTGGCGGCTGCTCCCCGGCGTGGATTGCGGCGGGGCATAGCGACGACCCCTGCATGGCCCGTTTGACTCATGTCGTCGGCGAGGTCAACAGGCGGGATTGCACATGGGAGCTGGGGCCGTGAAGGTGTGTGTGAAAGTGTGTGACTGTTGAGCGAAGGAGGATTGGCAGATACAGGCGGATCAACAGGCCGCGGCCGCAGGGGCGGCAAAAAAAGAAAAAAAAAGAACAAGGAGGGCCCGCGAAGGAGAGCAGTGGTACGGTAACAGCTTGCATCGGGTCCGTGTGCGTGCGGGAATGGCCGGAGTCTCCGATGCAGGGTGAGCTGGAGGTGATGAGTGAGACGGAGGGAGGGCAGATTGGAGCGACCAGAAGAATGCGATCTCCCAGTGCCGCAGCCAGTGACGAGCATATGTGTGGGGAGATCAGGACACTCGTACAGGACTAGTGATGGTCCGTGCGCGGCGGGAGAACTGCCAACCCTGTGCCTACGTGTACGTACCTTCGTACCTCGAACCACTAATCGTACTCGGCGCATTACTCAAGCCGCCGTCAAGCATCCTCACAGCTTCTTCCATACCAAGCCCGTCCGTCCCTATGACACGCCATGTAGTAAGAAACAGCTGCACCCCCGCTCGGCGTATATCTTCGCCATCTGAATCTGCATGATATGGAGCTTGTGGAGGCTTGATGAGTTTATGGGTCTGTTCGTATCGGAGTACGCGCCTGTTCTCCACAACCTTTAAGAAGCCATCCTGATTCCTTCGTGCTACAACGCCTTGAAGGCGTTTCTGGTGATGGTCGATGATAAGTAATTACCTGGAAATGTGCTCCAGAGTCCGTTGTCATAAAAATGCCAACTATGAGCCTCGTCTTGACACCACGTCTGGTTTGTGCACTCCTCGGAACAATACTGCACATCCCACGCCTGGTTACAGCGTCCTCAAGCTCGCCTTCTCGACGTGTGCATGTGCGTTCATTCCGATTCTCAAGCTTGCTGTCACGAGATGGAGCAGTATCCATATCATTCCCATAAGCTTGAATCATGAGTGCAGTAAAATTAGCTTGAAATTGGTAATCAGCAAAGACGCCTCGAATATCAACACGAATAGCCTTCCTTGCGGTACTTGATCAAATGTCAACAGGAACAGCTATTGCACAGGACGAGCCTCACTCTCTGGTCAAGAAAGGGCTTAGTAATGCTTCTGAGCATCCATATTGAGACTTGAAGAGATTGAGAGGTGAATAAGGTCAATACTGTGTATGAATCCTGTGTTGGTGAAGAAAGGCACTGGAGAGTAATACAACGTGCAGGCCATTCGCTTCCTGCTGCAGCCGTCTGCTGGACATATCTCACAGGGAATCATTGAATGTAGCTTATATATGACTGCAAAATCAAGTGCCAATAATCGTCGAATGGATGAATTTTTTAAGCAATGGCAAGCAGAGAATCATGGCTAGATTGCGGATGAGCAGCCATGACCTCGAATTCTCCCAGTCGCTGCGGGTTAGGGTCAAGGTCAAGCCTCGTCACCGCGGCTGTCCAGTGTTTGCCCAAGGCTAAGTGGTTTTGACAGCACGAGGAATCCGCGCGAGACTCGCATCGAATCGCAAAACATGATATACTCTTTATTTTAATCAAAACTTTTGATATCATCAGTGGCTAACTCTCAAGGGCTGTGATGGCATGCAAGCGCCAGTCGATCGAGACTGCTCTTGCTTGTTGAATCAGCGAGCCTTGATGACGCGCCCCCACCCCCACCCTCGAATTCGCCGGCTGGGCGGCTTGCTATAGCGACACTTGAGCGATTTGGAAGTAAGTGCCTGCCCCATCCTGAGCTATACCGGTTGTCTTTATGAAACCAAGAACAAAGGATATTGTTTTGGTTCGTATGGCTAGGTCAAGAGCCCCGTTTCTCATTCCAGAAATTGCCTGCTGACATACGAAAAGAGCCGGATTGAAGATTGATGGCCCTAGACTCTCGAAATGAGCAGCTGCCCTTAGTCGATCAACCACTTCTGTTTATGTATAGTCTACAAATGATCAGATGATCTGAATTGCCTCAATTAATCATAAATGCCTATGTCGTGTAAATCTACACTGCACATTACGGCAGTCAAAAGGTTTACATGGTAAGGCTGTCTTGGCAATTTGCTGACGCGATCAGCCATTCAACAAGACAAGCACTAGGAAATCGAGGATTAGCAATCTGAGGCTGCTGTTGTACCTGGTGATGATGATGCAAGTATTCAAATGCAATGCCCTCAAAATGTCCTGTTCTGCATCTCTTGTATATGTCGCATTGAGATTTTACTTCATACACAAGTGATGCCGCGAAGAGGCTGGACTATCATCAAGTCTCTTCAAAATTGTCGATTTTGGAAGCACTATTATACATGGCTTAGGCCAGCTTGACATGTTATGACAGCTTAACCAACAAGGTAGACTTCAACACCCTTATATATTGATAGAGCATGTGTCAAGGTCCTGGCCAAAGGCGATTCTCTGGTCTTGACTCCTCTCATACAAAGGTGGGCGGTGATGTGCTGCACAAGGCTGATGGACCAGGATCACTCAGTCTGCCATTGGTTAAGACTGGTGCTTCGGGTGCTTCGGTTGGGGGTTATGCGCAATGCAACTCATGCTAAGAAGTTCAGGCAATGCAGATTCTCAAGTATTTTCTCTAGTATATCGGTCAGTGTGGTGTTTGCTATCTGGTAAAGTTTATGACTGGAAACATTTCTGAGGAGGTGCTGCGGCAGTGACAAGTACTCTGATGTGGCACATCCAGTTTGACACTGTCATACCAACTGAAATAGATTCTTAACGTTTGATTACAATTTCTTACCATGTATAAGTCTGTATGTTATGTTCTTCTGTTCACTCTTCAATTACGTACCTGTTTTATAATGGTAAGAACAACCTGCAGCTCATGGTCCTCGCCCTCTTGCCAAATTCGCTTAGGACACCAGGTTGTACAATGTGGTCGATGATGAGGTTTTAAGTCGAGATGTGACTTTGGGAGGTGGAGTTTTTTTTCTGATGCCTGAAAGAGAAAGTCTTCACGTATGAATGATGATAGCTAGAAGGGCTATTCTATCTGAGCTTGACCTGATGTTCTTTCTTCCAAGTTCTTTTTCCGGACCCAAGAGACACTCTGCTGAGAAATGCAAGCTTCACAGTCCAGGGATTTTTTTTCAAGGACAAGGCGAGCAGTCACAAGGCTTCTTGTTGGGCCGAGTTAGTGGGGGACATCAGCCCCCGGCTAAGCAGTATGAGGCACCCCGGGTACCTCTTAGCATGTTGAGGGGATTCACTAAGCTGCGCGTAATTGGTCCGGCCTGTGGGCCCCAAATTGGACAGGGGTGGTGGTCTTGGGCCATATCAGCAGGGGGGCGCACTGCGCAGGGTGTCGCGATGGGACATTGAATTCTTTCAGATTACAGGAAACTCAGGCGCGTCGTGATGACCTTTTTCTAACCCACCTCACACCACCTTCCAGGCCCCCTCAAAAGGGCCAGTCTTGTCCAGAACATTGCCTACTTTGTACAATTTCAACTTTAATGGGCTTGTACTGATGAAATCCAGCCTGGCGCGCACTGGGTTGATGATGGAAATTTCAGTGGTTTGTTTATAATCCGGTCCAGTCCTTCTCAAACACCACCTACGACCATCACCACTACCTACGACAGACAAGCGGGCTCTACCCACCTGGTCAGCGCTGAGAGACAGCAGAGCGGGGGACATCGACCTCTTCGGGTTTAGGCACGGTCCATCTCATACCTGTCTTTCTTCGGGAAGGGGCCTGTTCTGACAGCAAAGCTTCTGTTTCTTCTCTCTCTCTCTCTCTCTCCCCCCCTCCTTTTTTTCTCTTCCTCCTTCCCAGCCGCCGGTCTTGGCATCAACGAGGACAATCGGAAAACGCATATTGAGCGACGTACTTGCTCCCGCAAGGGGGACTCCTCAGCACTCTCGCTTGATCGACCATGACAAAATCTTATCCACGCCGCCAGACGCTTCCTTTTCTTCATCGGAATTGGATAAGTTCCATCAATTTCCACGACGGTCATACCAAGCTCACCAACGGCGACGATGAGCATTACCTACGTCCAGCAAAGCGGCGTAGATTCATGGAGAGCTCCCCCGATTCCGGCATCGTGCCGGATATAGACGGCTTGGTGCTTCATGACGGCCCTGTCAATGTCCAGCCGGTCATGGAGATCAATGTCCTCAAGATCTCTCACAAGGATTTGTCACGTGCCAAACCAAATGGGCATGTCTCCTCATCATCAACAGACAAGGACATGATGACGAGGGCTCGCTGCAAGATCACCATCACCACCCCCGCACGAGCGTCTGGCGACGCGCAGGTGCTCTACTGCGATAGCCAGATTTGCAATATCAGAACCTCACAAAATCCCGCCGGCATCAGTCAGATGGCAAGGGTGTACTTGGCGCGCCCCTTCACCGTGCCCGAAGAGAAGATCTATGTAGAGCGAGACGACGATACGGTCTTCGATCTTGCGGATAGGTACGGGGTGAAGGTAGAGCTCCAGTCGGCTGGTGATCAGAACTGGCCGCCGCTCAACCTGATCAATTCGTCTCTAGGCGAGAACGTATCCATTCCACGCCACTGGACACTCGAGGCCGAGGTGTCCAACTTTCTGGATCGAGGCAGACGCTTAGGTGCCTTGCAATTGCGCACCAGTCCTACAGCTTGTGCCAATATCGACTTCCTTCTGGATATCGATGTGAGGTGGACAAATGCATTACCAGACAAACACCACCACCTGACCAACGGCCAGGATACGAGCTACTTGGCTCCGGTTGCGAATTTTCAGCAATCAGAAGAGCATGTGCCACTTACAAATGGCCATGCCAATGGTCATCTGGCGAATGGATATTCGCATCCGATGGATGATGACCTGGAAGAGGACGCAGAAGGCGAACTCACGCCAAGTCGCTCGTTGCGGGCCCGAGGGAGTAAAAACTATAACCTCAAGGACCTGAGCGCCAAGGCACAGGGCAGACAGCCCCGAAAGCGCTCTAAATATGCAGATATCAAGAAAGACGACTCAGAACACGTTCTGTACCGCCTTCCCAAAGAAGCCGTCCCAGTGCGGGAGTTGGTCGTGGACGGCTTTTCATGTTGCGTCTGCCACGCAGCACACCAGTCCTTGGCCCACCTTCGGGCGCATCTTTTCAGCCACGCGCAGTACAACTTTGACGTCGTCTCCAATCCCGGAAGGCCCGGTATTCAGCTCGATGTCTCATGCGTCGCTGAAAACTCTGGCATCTGGTTGCGCCCCAAGGTATACCAGCTGGGCAGGCCTGTAAAGCCATTCGACCTGGACAAGTACATCGAAGGAGATGACTCCTGGGCGACATCTCGATTGGGCCCCAACAACAATGAAAGCCCAGTCGCCGTAAAGCGAAAGACCTCTCAGCCCAAGCCTGTAGCGAAGACAGTTCAGGTAAGCATTTCAGGCTTTCACCCTCCTCTCCCCCCACCCCCGTTCTTCCTTCCCTTATTCCCTTATTCCCTTTTTTGTTCTTTTTTCTTCTTATATATTATTTATATATGAAGAAAAAGGGTTCTAGTTTGGCTGTATACCATGATTCTATGATTCTGACTCAATTTTCCTAGAAAACTGGCGGTCGCCGCAGTAAGGAGAGTAGTGTTAAGGAGAAGAAGATCTTGGTTCCACAGACGGACCAGCCTCTGTTCGATCCCCTGAGCAAGACCAGATTGGTTCCCGGCACGGAGGTTCGACCCGTGGTGGCTGATGACAGCTGGCTCATCCAAAAGCATCGTGACATCGTGCAGGATTTCTGCGATGTTGATGCAGCTGAAAAGGAGTACATCAAGGAATGGGACGCATTCATTCAGAAGAAACGGATCGCCTCCGAAGCTTTCATCGGGCGCGCGGTCGTGGAATTTGTCAATGAAAAGGTCGCCTGGCTCTTGGAGTCGAGCTCTCGTACTCGGGAGTTTGGAAAACACCTCACAGTGCTCATTGCGCGGGGGCTCGCGGAGGACAGCATCAAGCTGGTACAGACCCGCATCCAGGAAGGACGGATTCAGAAGTCCTCGGCCGAGAAACAACCTGCCCCGGAGCCCTTGAAGGAGGAGAAGCCGAGAAAGTCCAAGGGTTGTACGGTCTGTGGGAAGCCTGTCCGTGGCCCGGGAATGCTGATCTGCTCGAACGAGGTGTGTTTTTTTCTCTTCTCTATCTTCTTTCACCGGCTGGATCCTGAGACGTCAGGAAGTTAATGTGACTAACAATCTGGACCCGGAAACAGCACTGCCAGGAGCCCTTCTATCACGATGATTGCATACGAGAGGTAGCGCAGATGACAGTGGAGCATCCGCTTTGGCGATGCAATCATTGTATGAAGTAGGGCGAGTTCTCGATCGATTGAGGATCAGGCATACCAGTCCTCGTCAGCCGACTGATTTGATACTATCAGCTAATACTCGAAGCATCTTGCTCCGTGTAACTAGGGTTGGCTTTGATGCGTGAGAGGAGGCAACAATGGAAAATTTGACACAAGCATATTCAGCAAAGGTGTTGCAGTGTTGATAGCAATATTGTCCAAATTTAATATGGTTAAGATCTCTATCGCTATGCTATCATGATATTGTGTGGCTCCCAATCCACATTCCATCCTCTTCTCTCCCTTAGTAGCGACTAAACATGTACTTTCAGTGGGTTTCCGAAGTCAGTCTCGAACTTTATCACTGAAAGTCTGATTGCTCATCTCGGTTCTAAGCGTTTGATATCAGTAGGCACCGAGAGAAAGAGAGAGAGAGAGAGAGAGAGAGAGACCAGAGGGCTGACCTCAGGAGGATGTGTGGGTCTGAACACAACATCATAAGAATTAGTACCACCATTATGCTCATCCAACTCATCATGCTCTTCTAGTTACTCTAGCTTCACCTCGCTCGTGATTAGCCAGCCAGTCCCTCCTTGTCAATTTCCCCCGGGATAGATGGATGCTATCTAGAATAAAATAAAATAAAACCCTTGCCCGGCATGAGCCTCCCTTGCTGTGGTCCTCTGTTGCTTTCCCCATTCAATCAGGGTGTAGGCAGGGCTGTGTGACATTAAGCTTGCACCAGTGTGCTTCAGCAGGATGCTCAGGATTGTCTATTAGTTTTTCAAATTTCTTTTCTTTTTGATACTTGTCACTTATTTGTCCCACGAGGTGGACCTGGTAGCCCTAGAACTCCGGCATACGGCCTGTCAAGGGCTGTACATCGTCATTTTTTTTTCTTTTTTCTGAATCTGAAATCTCAGGAGGCCCTCATCTATAAAGTAGGCACTCCCTCTCGCTGCTGCCTCAATCATTGACTGATTTACATGAGGAAGCATAATTACAAATTCTCAGCTCCTTCTCCTTATCGCAACTTTGGCTTCTGGCTATTATTGGTCCACAGTATGCCCTTTTTGTGAAGTCACTCAAGCTGAGACAGATCAGACTACCTAGGTAGGGAGATGCAAAAGATGTTAGTTTTGACTCTGCCTGTAAAGGTTTATTTTTTACGTATGAGGGATTGAAAGGGAAACATAGTCAAATCATTCGGGGATTAACATGGCAGGCCAACTACTTGAAATTACTCGGAAATCTCATTTCCTATTGACTCTAGGCCACATCGCAGGACCGCTCTTTTATCTCTTGACGACGTATTACTGTGCATGTCCAAGTTTATTTCCTTTTCTTTCTTTATTTCCCCCAGGGTATGAGCGGAGTCCATACTTCCCCTTTGTACACTCAAGGAGCATGAACTTCCAGATATGATTGGTATGATCGGTGATGGCTAAGTCAGTACGTTTGCCTGAGAACTACTCGATTTTCTAGCCCTTGTTAGAAATTCTTCCAAGATTAACCTCCAAGGACAAGGACCTTATGAGACGTTTAAAATCAGGATGTCTCTTTCATGTCAAGACCCTGCTGCATGCCTGACAAGTATTGGCAGATTGTTCTCACCATCGAATATATCACCTCACCCTGGTCGGTTTCCCCCCCCGGGGGGGGGGGGAAGGAGGTGGACATACTTAAACTCTGAAAATCTTGGAAACAAGTTACAAGTACAACTGCTCTGCAGTCTGATACAATGAGATCTCTAAATGTAATAATATGGTAAGATGAGGTGATTGACCGGGCTCCCGAAGATGGAGGGTGTGTTCGGCTTACAAAATACCTTCTGCCTACTCACAGTGAGTATGACAGGGCAACATGAATGGGACCCGAATCAAACCTACAAATCGCGCCTATTTACACTTGTTGGAAAAGATGGTTGTTGTGTTCAGTTCGTGATGAGAAAGACGCCAACCAATCATGACTGGAGGCTTGCCAGATGTTAGAAGACAAAGCTGCTGGGTTGCCATGTCCCCACGAAGGCGATCACGCCAACCAGAAGTACACACTTCCTCTTGGCTCTGGAAAAGGTAGAGAATAGCATGCGATGGTTACAACGGACGATATATTGTGCATTAAAGCGAAAAGCCTCTGACTGAAGCACTGGCAAGTTACTTAGAATCTGTACTTGGCTTCCTTCTTTTTGTCGCCCCCTGACCGTCTCTCCTCATCCCGCTTGATCCTCTTCCGACTTTCTTGGGCTATCATCTCAGACAGGTCGTCGTCATACGACTGCCAGTTCTTGCCGATGCCCTCTTCCTTCCGACCCTCCTCAAATCTCTTGCGCAGTTCGTCCTTGCTGATGCCGTCATGACTCGCTAGGGCCTCAGGATCAAGCGCGACATCAACGTCGCCCGGCTTCTTGCGTTTGCGGCTGTCGTCTTCCTGTCCGAGCACGGGCATGCCACCTCTGTTCTTGGACAGGTCGTACACCCTGTCACTGCCGAAAAAGCCCTCTGCACGGGATTGCCTCTCGGGAATGACCTGGTAAGCAGAACGCGGCCCTGCCACACTCTCCTCGGTCTCGTAGCCCCGGCGCTGCTTTCTGAGGTCAAACTCGCCTGCCATACTGCTCTCCACACCACTGGGACCGTGATAGTCTGTCGGTACGGAGCTGACGAGGCCACCGGGTGTTTCCAGCCCTCCGGGTGTCTGCAGGCCACCCGGGACATCGGCATCTTCCTCCTCATCCTCCTCCTCCTCCTCGTCGTCAGATTCTTCCCCCTCAGACTCCTCTGGCGGCTTCAGCTCTCCCCAGAGTGCCCGATCAATAGGCTCTGCCTGGGGCTGTGCTGCTTGTAGTTGTGCCTGGGCTTGGGGATTGCCCGCCGTGACGCCGAATATGTCACCACCGTAGATGGGCCGGTTGTACTCGTCTACCGGCGGTTTACCCCACTGCCCAGGCCCGAAACCCCAGGAGGCGCCAGGGGGCAGTGGTGCGTTGAGGCCAGGGATCTTCAGCAAAGGATAGGACGGTGGGGGGCCCACGCGCTGTTGTTGCAAGAGCCATGGCGGTGGGAAGCCAGGCTGCATCCCCAGAGCCTCTCGTAGTGAGTCGCTCACCTCCCCAGGCTTGAAGTATCTGTAGTCTGCCTCCCACTCCTTGCCCTCGTGGTAGAGCTCTCCGAAGCGGGTCAGGCCGGGCTTCGTCTGAAAGCGGAAGAAGGCGTCGTAGAGCTTCTGGTAGTCGATGTCGAGCTTTCCCATCTTGCCTTGCACCCGCTCCCTCTGCTTCTGCTTCATTGTCTGCTCGGCCTGCTTCTCTAGGACAGCATCCCGCATCTCCGTGATGCCCGTATCCGTGATGAACTTGGGAAGCTTGAACGGCGGCTTCTCGATACCTCGCTTGGACGACAGGTATTCCCTCTTCAGGGACCAGTGGCCGGGGACGGGCACCACGTTCCGCTGTGCCTTGATCTGGACCAGCAGCCGCGGGTCGGTAGACGAGGGATCTTGCCACTCCACAACCTCTGGATTCCTTACCAGGGCCTTGAGTTCCGCGATCGAAAGCTTGTTCAGCTTCTTCCTCTTCTTTTTGGACATCTTGGTCTGCCCGTTCTCCTCGTCCTCGCTCGGTATGTCATCGTCCTGGTCGAAAAACGTGAAGCCCTGGTTGCCGGCATTTGCCTCCCGTTGGACCTCGTCGTCCTCCAGGTCTGCGCCAAACCTCTGAAAGATGTTCTTGTATTCTGCAAACGCCGGGTCGTCGTCGTCGACTGCGAAGCTGATGACCGCATCTGCAGCCGCCTCCTCTTTGACGTCTGAGTCCTTCTTGACTTCCACGGCGTCGACGTCGGCGTCGGCGGCTGCTGCTGCTGGAGCCTCGTCTCCGTTGGTCTCGGCTTGGCCGTCCTCCCGAGTCTCGTTATCTTCGATTGGCTTCGTGGACACCTGAGCTGTGTGGTCAGTACATGTGGTCGCCGAGGTCTGAGGCTTGCCTTGTGCACTCACCTCTGCCTGCGCCTTCTTCTGCTCCTTCTTCTTTGCGCGGCGCATTTGATTCTTGGTCATCTTTGGGGCCGCCATGTTGACGGTGAGTTGGCCGGCAGAGCCGACAGACCAGGTCCAAGAAGCCTTTGTGCAAAATACTAAGTGTCGATAACGGCGCAGAAGAAGGAAATGTCGATGACGCGTGGGGGTCGAGGGCGAGCGGACGTGTCGACGGGAGCGAAAAGAAGTTCAGTCGTTTCCCCCCAGAGTCGCGAGTTGCCAGCCGAGTTCCTGAGTTCCAGGTAGTAAGTAATATTTCTTTTCGGCGAATCCTAGTACTACGTACAGCTCTAGGGCCCGCTGCCCAGCAGTGTACCAGCGCCGCTAGTAAGTCCCGCCAAGGCCCAGAAAAGGCTTGGCTGCAGCTACCTGTCGCACCCCTGCTGTACATTTTTATAGCTGGGACAGACAGGTCTGGTCCTGCAATACGACCGACCAATTGTTCGAGGGTTCCTATGTAACTTGTCCACGATCGCATCATCGCCGCCTACGCAAGCCTTCCCCCATCCCTCCTTTCACGATTCCTTGCCTCAAATCTTCTGCAGATGATCAATGGCACTCTTCACGACGACGACCTGAAGATTGAAGAACAGGAAATGTTGCGGTAGACGCGCCGATTGTCCTTCTCACGCCCACCTCTGTCGCTCGTTTAAATCGCATAACCTCTTGTCCCCTCCTCCTCCTCCTCCTCCTCCTCCTCCCCCTCCCCCTCCAGGCCCGCCGCCCTCGAGCCTGCTCCCCTCGCTCCCCTCCAAACGCTATGCCACACTCGACTGCTTCTGGTTCAGAGCAGCGCGCTCCATCGCAGGGACGGTCCAAGGGTCCTCGCGATGCCAGCGTCGACTCGCGTGAGGCGGCGACGGAGAAATTCCCCGACTTCGAATCATCGTCAATACCAGCATACAGTGTCGGCCCTGCGCAGGGGCGTCTAAATGGCAGGCAGCCAGACGGCTTCGTAAACGGCGGGGCGCACCTCTCTGGAGACCAGTGGCGCCCTCGGAGGGAGAGCTCTGCACGAGGAGCGAGATGGGCGTCGTCGCTGCCAGGTCAGCCGGTGCGTGGACATGGTCGGCAGAAGAGTATCAACGATACGCTCCGGGATATCAGGGCGCGAGGTGGGAGCGTCAGCCAGAATGCGCATGAGCTCGCAGGCGCGCTCCGGGCACCCGTCTCCCCGAGACTTATAGTACGACGAACCCTTTCAAGACTCCACGCCGTCCCTGAAGACACGTGCTGATCTCAAACTCCCTCCCCCAAAAACTGTAGATACTATGTATAACGTGGTACGCCTCCTCGGCTCTGACCAACACGTCAGCCAAGTCTATCCTCAACGCCTTCGACAAACCGGCGACCTTGACCATGATTCAATTTCTCTTCGTCTCGGGATATTGCATGCTGTTTTCGTGGGCCGCCGCTACATTTCCCGCCGTGAAAGCCGCAGTGCCAGCATTAAAATATGGCATCCGCCCGCCGAGTGTCGAGGTGATCCGGACGACGATGCCTCTGGCGTTGTTCCAGGTCGGAGGCCATCTGTTGAGCTCCAATGCGACCTCCAAGATACCCGTCTCCCTCGTCCATACGATCAAGGGGCTGTCACCCCTCTTCACTGTGCTGGCCTACCGCGTCATCTATGACATTCGATACCCCGTGGCGACCTACCTCTCCCTGATACCACTGACCATTGGCGTCATGCTCGCCTGTTCCGGGAGCCACTCCTTCGGCGGACAGCTGCTGGGGATCATTTACGCCTTCCTAGCCACGCTCATCTTTGTCACGCAGAATATCTTCTCCAAGCGGCTCTTCAACGAGGCCGCCCGGGCGGAGGCTGAAGGGATGACCACGACAACGCGCACGCTAGACAAGCTGAACCTCCTCTGCTACTCGTCAGGTCTTGCTTTTGTACTCACGGCGCCGATCTGGCTCTGGAGCGAAGGTTTTGGGATCCTAGGCGACTTCCTCCACGATGGATCTGTCGACTTGGAACAAGGGCCTGACACCTTCGATCACGGTCGGCTGCTTGTTGAGTTCATCTTCAACGGTAGCTTCCACTTCGGGCAGAACATCCTGGCCTTCGTCCTCCTCTCGCTCGTGTCTCCGGTCACCTACTCCGTCGCGAGCCTCATCAAACGAGTTTTTGTCATTGTCGTGGCTATCGTGTGGTTCCGCTCGCCGACCACGAGGATCCAGGCTGTGGGCATCGGTCTCACCTTTCTCGGGCTGTATTTCTACGACAGGAGCAGCGAGAAGAATAAGGCAGACAGGAAGGCGCGCACCATGACCGAGAGCAAGGGCACGCCGCTGCTACCACTCAACACAACCGGGGGTCTGGCAGTGAATCAGAACGGGACGGGCCTTTTTGAGAGCCCAGCAGCCGCCACACCAACCGCAGGCGCGCACCCGTACACCAATGGCTACTTGGTCGGCAACGGCGATGACAGCAAGAAGTCTGATGATAACGTGCCGTCGAGGGCGAGAGCCCAGAGCAGTGCGCAGTGGCTCCCGCCGGGAACAAAACAGGAAGAGACGTGGAGGCTTGGCGACAAAGGGGTCAACATAGCTGCATAGAATGCTGTGCTCTCTCTACGTGCTGATCCTCTCGCGGGTCACCATCCATCATCATTCAGGGCACATTGCTTGGTTACAAGGGACATTTTGGGTGGGTATGCGTGTACATAAAGGAATGAGCATAAGATGATATCAACGGCAATTCTTGGAGGATGTGAATTTGGGTTGGCGTTGGGCAGGCGTTCTAGACCAAGGATAACCCGATTTTCTCTCTCTCTCTCTCTATATTATACAATAGGTGCTGAGGGTATTATTTATTATACAGCATGGTAGAAAAGCCCGAAAGGCAATCGCTTCGAATCAAAGTCTGGACAAGGTGACGTGATTATGTTCACGATCGACCTGGTCTGCCTGTTCCTCAGTTTGGAAGCCCTGAACTATTCCATAGCGCCCACAAACTGCGAGATGATAAGTCTCTGGGGCCTATTCTATCAGCCACTCCTCAACCTCGACTCCCATACTCCGGCCCAGACTCCTGACTATCTCCCACCCTACATTAACCCTCCACTTACCGCCCCTATCCAGAGGGTCACCGCCGCCAACGCCCACACGCACCAGTAGCCGCAAGGAGGACAGCGTCGCTAGTGCCATGCCGACGTCTGCATCCGCCCCAGGAACACTGCCACCAATCCCCCACTCGTTTCGCACAGCCGCAAAAATGGCCATCATGCGCTCTAGCACAAAGGCATGCGCGCCGAGCAGCTTCCGTGCTATCTTGCGGTGCTTGCTCCTCGGCCCTCCGGCCCGGCCCCCGCCGCCGCCCCCCCGCCGCCTGCGCCTGCCGTGGTAATACGTCGAGAAGAGGGATAGATCGTGGCGCGCGGCGTTGTGGGAGGCGAGGTAGGCGGCGATGAGGAGAATGCGGGCCGTCAAGGGGAGGAGCGCGGCGAGGCTGGTCCGTGAGATGGCCGCCGCCGCCGCCTGCGGCCCAGCCGCGTCCTTGTCCTTGTCCCTGCGCCTGACGATGCCCGGGTCCAGCAGCGACTCATCCTGGAAGTGCCTTCGCGCGGCGATGAGCAACTTGGAGAAGTCCTTGGCAGCGAGGTTACCCTCGCGGACCGGCGCCGTGAACCGACGCCAGAGCAAGTTGCAGGCGAGCTGGAGAGCGGGCAGGGTGCGGGCGGCGGACCTGGTCAGGGCGTCGTGTACGGCGCCGCAAAAGCGCCTCCAGAGTTCGGTTGTCTCGGCGGCTGTGGCGTTTGCTAAGGTTGGAGGCGGAGTGGTGGAGAGGATCTTGACGAACTCGGCTTTGTCGTAGTTGGGAAAATGAACGTGGGTGACGAAGGTGGTGAGAAGAGAGTTGGGTGGTGGATTTGTCACAATGAATACTGTCGTTAGATGGGGGATCTTTGTGTGTGAAATGCTGGTCAATATCCGGGAACAGCCATCCGTGCAAGGAAGAAGAGACCAAGGGGTCACACTCACGATCTCTGAGAGCCTAGCCAAGGCAGGAAGAAGGGTGGGAGGTGCTTCTTTCTGACGGTCTATGCCATCAAAGACAAGAACAAAGTGGCGCCTTTTGGGTTGTGGTGCAAACTTGAGCATCTTGGACAGCTCAAATGTCAACTGAGCCAGGTTCTCACATCGCGGGGCAAAAGACCCGAATTCGATGGCTTCTGCGACCTTTCTGACAGTCGTCTCCAGGAGGTGTCTCCCCGTCACACACTCGGGCGAGCTGACGATAGCATACTGGAAATCGGCCTGGCTTTTGTCGTCCTTGTCGTCTGCACTGCGGTGAGCCTGAACCAGCTCCTGAAGCAGGGCTGACACAATGACGCTCTTGCCGGTGGCCTCGGTACCGTACACTATACAATTTCGACAGGCGGCAGCCCTTGGCTATGAGAACTTTCAGCAACAGTCTGGACCAGCAGAAAGGAAGAGGGTGATTTATGATTGAATGCAACTCACGTCGAACAAGACGGCAAGGGCTCGAGTCTGAGCTTCACGACAGGGAAACTTCTCGTCGAGGATGGATACGACCAGTTCGTCCGGCAGCTGAGACATGTTTATCGAAGCCGTCATCACTTGTTTCGCCTGTATCGCCGGCGGATTCGTGTGTTCGTTGGCTGGACTGGTCTGTCTTGAGGCTCTCAAGCAGGCAGGACCTTGACGACGCGTGAAGCTTCCACCCACGACTGAGGACGCGTTAAGGGTTAGGGGTAGGGTACAGAGGTGAGTACCTCGCCCAGCCCGGTCCTCAACAGATTTACAGATTCAATTCTCATCTTAATTCTCATGCGGATCTACAAAAACAAGAAAAGGGTTGAAGATGAATTGATGAGTTCCACCAGGTTGGCTAGAAGAAAGTGCCCATCTTGTAGTGCCACCACAATCATCCTCAGGCACTGATACTGTGTCTACCATAGTAATATAATTCACCATGGCAGGATTGGCATGCTACATAGTACATAGTAATTGTGTAGTGTATCATACATAGTTGTAGTTTCATACCACCACCGCCATTATTATTATTATGATTATTACTGTTATTATGATTTATCATTGTGGATGAGCTTTAGGCGGGGACGAGTCGATCTCCTTCTTGATCGACGATCCCAAGTGGCACTTCTCCTTCAATTTCCGATCTGGTGGGGCAGCAGCATGCACAAGTTGCTCTCTTGAGCGTCTCTCTCTCTTCTGGGTACTATAATATCATCTTCATGGCACCAAGATGTCCTCTACAGAGCAACCCGCCCCCTAAAGCATGGACAGGGATTTACATAGATGGTCTACTTCGAAATACAAGGACAGCCTGGGAAAGTGTAAGGTAGCCTGGGTAAAAGTAGGCACGGCCGGCAGGGTATGTGCAGCAAGTAGGGTCAGAGGCAAGGAAAGTGCGAAGAACCCACGCAGTCCGAGCTCTATAAGTACTATGTACCAACGAACTGGTCAGATTCTAGGGAAGATGGACAAGGAAGGAAGGCACATCGGTCCCTGCAGCGGCTATTCGGCCTTCTGCCTGTACTCGCGGCTGGCGCATAATCATCATCATCACCTGTCGTTCTCATTACAGTCACTTCTTGCCCACATACACGAAGGCCACAACTCTTGACAACGACCATCATTGTCACCTGACATACATAGCAATGACTATAGTACAGCCCTTTTGACCCTATTTAGTCAACCCAAGGGTCCACAATTCCTCCATACAGTACACAGATCAGCCTACGCCAGTCCAACAAACCCACCCCAACCATACCCGGGACCAGCTGCCACAAGGACCAGCAGAGGGCCCAGCGTCCAGCCGCCTGAGTACATCAGCCCTACCGTACGTAGGGTCCCAGTCCAGTCCTATCTCGTCCTTGTCCTGTACTTGTAGGCGTCACCATTCATGAGGGCGTCGTGTGTGCCCGCGTCTGCAGCCAGGCTCCAGCGGATTGGCACGAGCTGAAGGGACCACTGACTCGGCTCATCATCAATCATCTCATACGAGTTCTGCCTCTTCTTACGGTTTTTTTGTTTTCCCCATTTGCCCACCGCTTCCTCTGTCTTATCTCTCTTGTATCTCGCCGTCTCTCTCTCTCTCACCCTCTGTACCTCTCTCCTTTTCCCTCGTCCCTCAGTCAGATAACCCACTGACCCGGCAGCGAAAGAGGTGCACTGCAACATAAGTGCGTATGCGTCGTCGGCCCCCCCTTCTCTGCCATGGTGCCTACCGACCGGGATTCTCACAATCGCCACCGTCAACCAGACACGGCCCCGGTCCAGATGCCGCCCACGCCTCCGGCCGAGGCTGAGGAGAAGCCCTATCACGCCAAGCGGCCTCACCGGAAGTCTCGCCTGGGCTGTCGCAACTGCAAGTCGCGCAAGGTCAAGTGCGACGAGAAGAAGCCCTGCTGCAGGAACTGCGCTCTGAGGAGAGAATCCTGTGTCTACCCGTCTCAATATCACCACCCAGCGGCGGCGGCGCGTTCCACAGCTACCTCCGCCGCCTCCGCCTCCTTCTCCTCAGCCTCAACCCCAGCACCAGCCTCTGCCTCAACGCCGACCTCAGCCCCGTTCCCGACCCCCCCGGGCTCGGCATCGACATCGGCACTGCCGCCTGGCAGTCTGCGTGTGGTGCCCACTCCGCTCACACCCTCCACAACCTCCACCTCTCCGCTGTCCCAGCATGCCACTCTAGCACTGGGGACACCCACGTCACTCACGCTGCCGCAGAGATCGCCTCTGGCTCCACAGACCGCATTCCGCCGTGCCTACGACGAGAATACATCGCCGGCCGCCCGTGAGGGCGGCGGAGGAGATGGAGATGAAGATGTCGACCTCATCACCGTGGACGAGCCGCTGGTCAAGCTGGTCGGGGCCGACGAGTACGACATGAAGCTGCTCTGGTTTTATACCGCAGAGACCTACACCTCCTTCTCCGTCGAGGCCGGCAAGCTTCCACACGTCGATGCCATCCTCAGGTCGCAGATCGTCCAGTTCGCCTTCCAGAGCCCCTTCCTGATGGACTGCATCCTGGGCCTCTCTGCCCAGCACATGCAGTTTCTGCACCAGCCGGTGCCCCTGTTCAAAGCGCTGTTGTACAGGCAGAGGGCCTTCGTCGGGTACCGTCAGGCGATCGAGAGGGCGGAGCCCAGGGATTTTCCCGCCCTGCTCTCCTGCTCACTCCTGCTGTGCGCCCTCTCGTCGGAGCTCTTCAGGCAGCGCGACATGCGGCCCCTGTACATTATCGACTGGATGGTGGTGTGGCGTGGCATAGGTCTCATCTTCGAGATCCTACCCCGCGAGGTCTTGTTCGACTCCGGCCTGGAGAAGTTGTTCTCGCGACCTGTCTTTGATCTCAACCAGGGAGCCCTACACTCCCCGCCGAACCTGCTGTTCATGATCACTTCCATCAAGGAGGGCGACCGAGACTACCCTTTCACCGAGACGTATTATAACGCCCTCAAGTACCTGGGCGGCCTCTACCGTGAGCTGGAGAACGGCTTCAGCCCCGTGCTCAGCCTGCGCGTCATCACCTGGTTCACCTTCCTGCCCAAGGACTTCATCGAGCTCGCCAAGAGGCGCACCCCGAGGACCCTCGTCATCATGGCCCACTATCTACCCTTTCTGAAGCTGATCAAGAACGTCTGGTGGCTCAGCGGCATCGCAGACCGCGGCATCCAGGACATCATGGACTATCTGCCGGCCGAGTGGCACTACCTGCTCAACATCCCTCGCACGGCCCTCCAGATCTCCGACAAGGTCGAGCTGGCCAAGCTGATCCAGGGCAACCACGCGTGGGAGCCCACGAACGCTCGGTCCGAGGTCGTGCCGAAGCTGATCATGGTCAACGACGAGGGAAATCCGGTGTCTTGGGTCAAAGACACGGGATGGGTTCCCGCTCAACAGCCCGTTGATGTCGCGGGATCTGGGTTCGGCGAGCCACGAGGCCTCGCGCTGCCAGATAACGCAACCACATCCCCTGGTTATGATCAAGCTTTCTCGCGGCCAGGTAGCTGAGATGTGTGCTGCTTGCAAAATCATACCATCACCCACCCCGAATGTCAAGGAAGGAAGATGCTATGTCATATGAACTGCACGCTTTCTTGCTGCGAACATCTGGGGAGTTCGTCCGAGGCTGGATCACGACACAGACTCGCCATACCGGTGCATAAGAAGAGGGGAAACGTTGTCATATCTTGTACAGATTAGCGACGGTCCTCTCAGATACTGGCATTCTCTGATCCGTGAAGTGGCCGTCCGACGGTTCAAATGCCACGCCTCAGACGACGCCGACCAAGAGCTGGGTACGAACGAGAATCGCGAGACCCAGTAGGGCGAAAACTCGATCCCAAAAGTCTGGTCTCGCGCCGTAGCTTCGATCGCTCCAGACCTCCCCAGGTGTGACCCTTACCGCTCGCGCGTGGACCTGAACCCGTCCGCATCACACTCCACACCGTGAAGAGAAGCGAAGACTGAGGCCGACTGCATTGAGACAATCTTCCTTCCTTACTTCGGCGGCAAAGATTGAGAAGAATCGATTTAATTTTCGAATCAGGTGATCCAGGGATCGGACCCGAGTTCGATGTTTTCCGCCCTTTCCGGCAGAACGTTCTCTTTCTATTGAGGCGCCCTAGCGACGAAACGATTCAGGGAGTGAAGCACGTGTGTTCGTACTTGTCTACAGATTCTCATACTGCAGCTTGTACGAGACTTAAAAGTGTGCGTTGCTGTGCGGTTCTACAAGTTGAGAGACATGGGGCCTGGGATGCACCGCAAGGTCGTCGTTCACACTCAGGATAGCCGTCCACTTCAGCCAGGAATTCTGAGAGCTAGCAGTCTGCGCCAGCAGATGGATGTTGTATCTGGATATCCGTATTACGCCGTCAAAGAAGTCACTGTGAATTATTTAGTACACACAAGAACCCCTATCCGTGCCGTTATAGAAGCCTTTTGGTTTTCTGCCCCCCCCTCGCCGAGAACGCCTTGCCTCCTTCTTTCCCCTCCGGAGCCCCGTACGACCTCTTCTCCTTCTCAAGTGGTATCCATCTTCTCTCCTCCATTCGCCGCGCCCTCATTGCCGTTGGCAGCTGTAAAATCCACCGCGCCGTCGTTGCCGATGAGCCGCCTCTCCGAGGCCGCCACAAAGCTCACGCTCCGTGCAGGATCGTAGAACAGCTTGAAGCTGCGCTGGACGTCATCCACACCAACCTGCCTCGCGCGCCGCTTCGTGGCGACGAGCTGTGACGTGGTGATGAGGTTGCTGGCGTACCGCAGACCAGCCTCCGCGCCGATCTTGGTCAGCAGGGCGAGCGCGTCTGGGGACAGCTCCACCTCCTCCTCCGTGGCACGGATCGACAGGATCTGCTTGATGTCCTCCTGGCCGTAGGGCTGCGTCTGGATGATGGACACCCTGTCGAGGAAGTCGAGCGGCAGGCCGTGTGGGCTCTTGTAGTCGGTGCCCCGGATGCGGGACTGGCCGCGATTGCTCGCCATGATGACAATAGGCGCCAGGTTGTCCTCCAGCGCGCGGTTGATGTACGAGAAGCACTCAATGTCCAGCATATGGACCTCATCGATGAACAGAACACCCGGTACTATCTCGGCCTTGCCCTCCTCCTTCCACTCGCCAACCTTGGTGTTGATCTGGTCCCGAATCTCGCTGCGGATCTCGCCCGTGTCTCCAGAGAAGAGGGCGAGGAAGCCCTGCGTCCTAGAGTTGATGACGTCGATCTCGTGCAGCGTGACCGTGTGGACGACCTCTTTCCGCTTCTGCAGCTCGCCGTCCGGGCACTGCAGGAACTTTGTATCGACACCCATAGCATCGTAGTCGCGGGATCGTGCGTAGGAGCGGCCGAGCTTGGTGATCTTGCCGGATGATCTGTCTATCGAGATAATGTCGCCGGCCATTACACGCTCCTTGGTCATGGCATCGATCATCTTTGCGCCCATATCGTAGATGGTCTCCATGTCCGTGGTCTTGATGGTCAGCTTCCCCTGCTTGGCCCCGCCGGTGAGACTCCTGTCGATTTGGATCTCTACCACCTCGCCCTCCATGACCTCGCTCTCCTCCTTGATCCGCACGCCGATGGACTTTCGGAAGGCCTGGGTGAGTGCCTCGGTCTTGGACATCTCAAGAGAGAAGATCTCGGAGGAGGAGAGGGATGTGAAGGGGACGTCGGGGCCGAGGGATTGAGCCATGCCCATGGCGATGGCGGTCTTTCCTGTGCTGTGACAGAGAGATATCCAACACGTCAGCACGTACACTAGAACGGCCAGCAGCAGTCCATTATGTCGCCCCAACAAATACAAACAAAGAACCAAACCACAAACATACCTCGGTGGGCCTGCGATCAGACATGCGCGCCCTGCAATCTTGCCCTGCTTGATCATCTCCAGTATCACAGCGGCAGCCTTGCGGGCCTTCGCCTGGCCGACGAGGCCTTGGGAGGCTGAACGAGGCTCTAGGGTGTCGGCATCAACACCAAGGCCGCGGATATGGGAGTGTGCGGCGATGAGGCTGATGCCCCGGAGCTCCTTGCCATCGGAAACCGTGACTACTGGCTACACATTGTCGTCTCCTTCGTTAGCAGGAAGCTTGTCTGGACAACGACGCGCGGGGGCGCGCGCGCGACAGTGTAGAGACGGGGTGTACAAACCGCAGCCATGATTTCGTTCGACCTTGTTGTGAGAGGGTGAGGGGTCGCAAAGGGTAGTCAGTCAGATTTCGAGTTTGTGAGGTGAAGCGGAATTGTATGTTGGTTGTCTGTTGTGGTGGTAATGGTGGTGTGCTGCGCAATGAAAAAGTATCGCCCATAGAAGCTGTCAAGGCGAGGCACGTTTTCGACGCTCGCCTTCGGAACAAATTTGGAGGCGCGCCTCTTACTGTGGCACTAACAACTACCCTGGTACGGTGCTCTTTCAACTAGTCGGGCGCTGGAGCTGACAGACCGCAGAGGCAGGCAGGGGGGGCGGAGGGGTTGGGTGCTAACTGTAAAATGGAGTACCACCACGGCAGTGCGCAGTGATGAAATCTTGAGGGTGCGCAGGTACAAGGTACGTACTGTACTTTGCACTGGCAGCGCCCCACGCCTTCTCTGGCACCTGCCGTCCATCTCCCCCCACTTGGTCAGGTACACAAGAGCAGGCCGGGTTACTGCAGATGTGTACAGCGCACGCGTAGATGGGCAATCTATCTATTGATGAACGAAACGTGCCTGAGCTCTGCGGCTCTGAACTTAAGAGAACCAGTGCCTGCATCCAAGGCCTCGAAGCTCAAACTTCGCATGTTTTTTCCCCTTCCAACCTACACTACAGAGAACAGCATCTCACACCTCTCATACCCAATACGTCTGATTTGGTCTAACCTTGAGACACCTGCCTGAAGCCGACGCTTGCTCCCTTCTCTCGTTTGTCTCACGAGGCTGTGGTTAGAGCACGCCACAGCTGCAGGCCAGGCACGGCAGCGCATATGTGACAGTTTTCCTCAATCATTCTGTGTGCCAGTCATTCTTTGAGGAGGACTCACTTAGGACTTGTTTGCCCACTGTATCTTTCACCACATTCCTCTCTGCTGGCGCCCACAACACTTTTCCTTATTCTTCCCCTCGATTCCACCTATTCGAGCCATGAATCGACCGGCCACGTCCCAGCCTTCTCGCCGATCGGCTGCTTCTCGAAACTCTAGTGACTTTTACCGCCCTGGCAGGCGCGACCGCGACCAGGACGTTGACCAACGTTACTCAACAAATCTTGACCACGACCGTGATCGCGACCATGACCCATCAAACCAACCTTACACAACAAGCACCTCTGAGCAGAAACAGCCTCGGCAGAAATCGCCCAAAAGGCATTGGCGTGAGCAGGAGCAGTCGGGTGCAGATTTTCAAGTCAACAAGATGGATCAGGTCAACGCGGAGTTTGCAACGCTGTGCCGCCAGCTGTGCAACGCCATCACTGACAAGGTGAGGTGGGCTCACAAGAAGGAGACAGAGGTTAGAGCCTTTCAGCGCAAGGAAGAGAATTTCAAGAAGGTTGGAAGTAGTCATTTTCCGGCTATCGTCGAGTCGCAGCGCAGAGAGCAGAGTCAGTTCCGACGGCAACAGGCCGTCTTGGACGAGGAGCTTGCCAAGACCGAGACACTGCGTGACAAGATCTTAGACGACATCTACCAATGTCACGCCAAGGCCCAACATATTGGCGAGAGCAAGGTCCGCCAGCTCATCGAGATCGCCAAGGACGAGCTGGCCAGCAAAGAGAAGTCGATAGCGCCAGAAGCTGCGGACCGGTTTCAGAAGCTAGAAGAGCAGTTCGTTCTGTTCCAGGAGACACAGAGCGCACAGAGAGAACAGCTCGTCCAGGAGAAGGAGAGACTGCGCGCCCTCGAGGCGCTGCATAAGTCACAGGCCGGTGAGCTGGTCACCCTGAAGACAGAGAACGAGCAGCTGAGGCGGGAAAAGGAGGGCCTCGAAGACCAAGTCTCCCAGCTTCAAGGCCAGCACGCCGCGCTCGTGGAGCGGGTTGCTACCCAACATACCGAAGCTACCGATTCTTTCAAACAATATGCCTGCGCACAGGAATCCAAAGCCGCCGAGCATGCAGCATCATGGGAGGAAAGAATAACAAAGGTGGAACGTGGGGTCGATGAGCATGGCGAACAAATTGCCAGCTTCGTTACGAAAGCGCATCATGAAGCCCTTCAGAAGTTGTTGGCCTACCCGGCCTGGACGGCCTTGGACGATCGTCTCCGGCAGCTGAGTGCTGTCGATGAAAAGGGCCGCCAGGGTATGGAGGAAAACTTCAGCAACCTGACGAATCAGGTCATTGAAACTATGCGTGGCTTTATCAGCCAGGCAGGAAAAGAGGCATCTGACCTAACGAAGCGCGTTCAAGCCGTAGAGACACAGGTTACCGCCGCGGCGCCAAGAGCTCCTCTGGTTGTCAGGGCTGCATCACCTCACGCGGACAGTCCTGCTGCAGAGCCAGGAGCTATATCACACCGCATCGAGGCTACGGAGACGGCGATCTCGGGCCTCCAGACGGCCAACACCACGCTACGCAACCACCTGGAAGTGTTGCGGAAGGACTCTGAAACCAGGCTCAAGGCCAACGAGCAGATGATCCTCAATCTGGACGGGCAGTGGCAGAATATGTCCACTGTGGAGATGGCGCAGATCATCATGGAACACTTTAATAAGCTGTCCGCGACCGTGATCCCGGAGGAGATGAAGAGATTCTGCGATAGGCTGGCCAACCTCGAGACGTGGCGGACGGGCATAACGCAGAACCGTGAGAAGCTACAGAATTGGGCAAGGGACACTGAAGCGAGGCTGCGAGCTTCCAGAAGACATGATTCCGTGGATGACAACCCCTCGGGACGAACAAGAAAGCGCCAGAGAGTGGAAGAACTGAATGGAACAGCCGCTGGCCTTGCCTCACAGCAAGCTTCTCCAGCTTGAGAAGAGCATCGCTACTGCTGTGGGAGATTCTTGTACTTTATCCCTTGTTGTTGGTGGGGGATGATGCATACTGTCCTGATGAGTCTTTGTCAAGACGGTCTTAGAAGGCGTTTTTTTTCCTACCCTGTTTTTTTTTTAGGGGGGGGGGGGCGTCCTTGAACCATGCCCTCAGCCAGCATTTGCTTGACACAGAGTCCATTGACAGAGATACCCTAAGAATGTGAACAATGCAAATGACATTCAATTACAGTTTAGCTGTAACAATAAGATAAAAAAAAGACTACGACTCCATCACACACTATCTAAATATTATGATCAAAGTCAATGTCATCTCCACGTGTGTCCAACATCTGGGAGGATATGCTTGATGTTTGGGTGTGGATGAGAGCATGTGAAGGGAGTTGAGGACTTTGGGGGGGGGGGCGCAACTGCAACTTTGCCTGGAGAGGGGACCCCTGTTTGCTTGTGGGATATTTTGACAGGGGTATGGCATTTCGTCATTCACACCTGCCTTGGGAGAGCTGTCTTGACCATTACTACTACTACATCACATAGTACGAACACCATTACCTCTACTACATCAACTGTTCTGATTCCAACCACCAACCACCACAACTTGCACACCAAAGCTTACAGGTCGCCGTCCCTCCTTTCAACTCTCGACAACCTCTTCCCGCTTCAGCTCCTCAAAGGAGGTCATCAAGATGGTAACCCCCCCCCCCCCGGGTTTCCCTTCCCCTTCCCTCTATAGCGAAGCCTTCTCCCTCCTCTCTTTCTTGAACCCTCAGTAGTGGTTTTCAGTGCTGACTGTTACTCCCTCTACTTGAAGTTTAACCCTCGCGGACCATACGGCATGGACCCGAACAACCCGAACGATCTCCTGCATATGGCTCGAGCTGCTGGCATGCGCGGCCCGGCCAGTAGACGCTTTGACGAGTACTACCGCTGCTATCCTATGGTCATGGCCCCTGGCCCTGAGCGCCGTGAGCTAAACCACGGCTCCAAGATCCTACTGCCGCCGTCAGCTCTGGACAAGGTATCCAAGCTACACGTGCAGTGGCCGCTGCTCATGGAGCTCATCAACGGCGAGAAGGGCCGTCACTCACATGCTGGCGTGCTGGAGTTCGTAGCGGAAGAGGGCAGAGCATACCTGCCACAGTGGGTGGGTAGATCCCCATAGCACTGCGGATATACACGCGACAGCCCCTGTGTGGATGGATGCTGATGACGCATGGCTCTCCAGATGATGCAGACGCTCCTGCTCGACGTCGGCGACATGATTCAGATCAAGACCACCTCGCTTGAGCTGGCCCGCATGGTCAAGCTCCAGCCCCAGTCCATAAAATTCCTCGACATCAGCGACCCCAAGGCCGTCCTGGAGCGTGCCTTTCGGAACTTCGCCGCCCTCACCAAGGGCGATGTCTTCAACTTCGAGTACAATGATATTGTCTACGACGTCGCGGTTCTGGAGGTCAAGCCCGAGACGGAGAAGATGGGAGTGTGTATGATTGAGACGGACGTCTCGGTGGACTTTGCGCCCCCGATTGGCTATGTCGAGCCCTCGAGGGCGTCAGCAAGCGGTACCAGCACCCCCAGGAGCGGCCGAGGCCTGCCAGCCGGCGGCCTACTACACAGCCAGGGTACCATGGCGCAGGCTATCAACTACGACTCTATCGCGCCGTCCTCGGCAGCTGCGAGGGTGACCAACTTCTCGGGCGAGGGCAACCGTATCGGCTCGAAGAAGAGCAGCAAGGCCCCTACGCCGCAGCCAGCCACACCCGTTGCGGGCATGTCGGCAAATATTAAAGACACCGCTGCTCCTCGCAGGCGCACCAACGGTCCCTTGCCGCTGCGTCTGCCGCCCAACAAGCTGTTCCTTGGCTACGAGATCATACCTTACAAGACCAAGGAGGAGAAGCTGAGAGAGACCGAGAATGCCAAGCGACCACATTTCGCAGGACAGGGACAGACGCTCAGGGGTGTGGTGAAGAAGGCGGGCGAGTCTGATGAAAAGGACGCAGCTCCTGCAAAGAATCCAGACGCCGGTGGTCGTCGTCTCGACGGCAAGAAGGCGGCCTGAGCCATAGGGGGGGTTGGCTGGGTCGACAGGTTTCAGGCGTTCTGGTCATGTGCAGGTTAACGGAGTTTAGGGGGAAGGGTCATCACGCACCATGGTTATCTTTGTATCGCTTCAGGTGCAGTTAGACGTCGACTCGATTTCACGTTTACTTAAGGCCTTATCTGACAAGGGAACTAGCTTTTATGGAAACCAGACTGTCTTTGGTAAACGGTCGACGCATGACCCTGAGGAGATAGAATGACCTCATCGTCAACGTTGTCAAGTATCAAGAAGGAATCAGATCAGAATGCAAGCGCAACAACGCAAGATTTCCTCCACTCATCCGAAGTGGTTTGTATGTGAAAACAGAAGGGGGCCGGGCCTATGATTGCAGGTGAAAAGAAAGACCCATACAAACCAGCATCCCCAACCCCCCCCCCCTTCCCCCCAAGCAAAGGCTTAGACACCAAAGTCGTCATCCAAGGCCTCGACCTTGGCCTGAACCTCATCAATCTCAGCCTGCTCATCCTCGTCCTCCTCGGCGTCGCTACCATTCAGGTACTTGCCCTTCTTGGCAGAGGACCGGGGCGTCTTGTTGCGGGCGATGGGATCCTTGACGTAGCCTCCCTCCGGGGAGGTATCCTCGTCATCCTCGGCGGCGGCGGCACGCTTTTTGCCACGGGCAGAGCTGCCGGGGGTCTTGGGGGCGCGCTGTTTACCGGGGGTGCCGGGGGGCAGCTTCTTGGGGGTATTCTGGGCGCTGCTGCCGGCGTCGGGGTGGCGCTCACGGAACTCCTTCAGGACGCGCTTGGTCCAGTGCTGACCTAAAGGGACGAAGGGAAGTTAGTGACTATGTTCGGGTAAGATGAGACAGGTCCTGAGGTTATATTCATCCTGAGGGGACGCTTGTGTGGCTAGAGCGAGGGCGTTACAGGTCGGGGGGTCGTGAGAGGTTACTGAGGTGGCCTCTGAAATTGCGGCATGAGAAGTGTTAGGAGAAGGGGGGGGGGTTGCAGTATCATATGCCACCACAAAAAGGAAGAATAGGAAGGAATAACCAGACGAGACACGGCAGATAGCAATTGCGAGGAAACTGCAAGGGAAGCATGGATAATAATGATGGCGATGGAAAGCAGGCAGGAACTCACTCATGGCACTCTTGGTGAAGTTGTAGCCCCAGGCATTCATGGTCTCGGTCACCTTGTCCCAGTTGGCGTTCACGTTGATGCCGCCATTGTTGGTAGACATCAGGATGGCGAAGGTGAGGTCCTTGATGGCCGCGTCGGTCCCTGCCGTCTCGATCGTCAGTACCACATGCGTCATCTTTGATAAGGAACAACAATAACCAGGCGGTGGGAACAGGGAGGGAGGGGATTTGGTTGGAAGTGTTGTGAGGTGCGGCCGGCCTGCAAGTAGGAGGAAGGTTGACGGGAGGAGAGATGGAAGCCCACTTACATTTGGCGGGAGCAGACATCTTTGCTGATGAAGTTCGTGTTTTTATTGGCAAGAAATGGTCAAGATGTTTGAAGGATATCCAGGCAATGGAATGTTGAAGAGGATAACACGACGACAGCGACGTGGTAGTGGTAGTGGGTGGTTGACAGCCGGTGGCGGTCGTGATGAGAGAAAGCTCGGGGGCCGATGGTCTCGTGGGGGAAAGGTCGAGGGGTTGAGCGCGGGGTCAAGTGAAGTGACGCGATGCTTTTGAAAAAGAAAAGAAAAGAATAAGCAAGTCCGTTTCCAGGAAAGTCGAGCAGGGACGAAATGTTGGGTGTGAATTGATATTGTCTTGCGGAGGGCGGCTTTGCGTTTGCAGAGAAAAAGTTGCAGCTTCGCAGTTGATTATTTACTGTCAACACTTTTCTCTCGTCTGCTTCTCCCAGAAAGAAAAGAGCGCTCGCACATGCGCAAAAAGCTGAACTTTTGAACTTTCTTGCGGCCCTCTCCTTCTTCTTGCGGCTTTGGTAATTGATCAGAGATTCTCCAGTCGACGACTTTTCGACTGCGTCTTTGGCTTTTTACTACCACCAGCGCAATACCGTGTTTTGGTAGCCATCAAGTAAGATTCCCCCCGTCCACCTTCAACAGCCAACCAACGCCTTGCTGTTCAATACACCATTCAAGACGACGTGACTTCTCTCCGACTCTGAACCTGAATCCAAACACAACCAGCACGCTGCCTTGGTCGTATCCTCCAAGCCTGGTCACGTATACCTCACCACCCATCCCACCCCCTTCCCCTTCTAACCTTGCTCCTTCTTCAATCCTCTTGCCCCTCCAAGGAACTGCTCATTACCATGGGAGAGAAGGAGAAATTTCAAGGCTGTCTATCACCTGGATCATGTTACTTTGTGGCTAACCTTTGCTATCAGCTATTTGCAACTCGCCTCGACGCTCTTGCCTCGCCTTTCCTGACCACCCACGAGCTGAACAGAAAAAAGTAAGAAATCATCCCATCTATACCGCGACCCTACGGCAAAAGTATACCATACAGGCATATTCGCAGAATGGTCCTGACTTTGTTCTCACCGTGCTCTCAGCGCCCCTCCTTGTCAAAAAGCTGCTGACTAACTTTTTTCTTTTCCCCAGTCGCAATCATGTCTGACATCGACGACAACCCTCAGATCGAGTCATCGCACCAAGGTGCTGACGAAAGCTCTGCGAACGGCGCGGCCAATGCCAGGGTTGGCAACCATACCAATTCTACCGACAAGACTCCCAAGAACAACAGGAAGGGTGGTATCGAGCTTACCCCTGTCGAGAGCCTGCTCTTCTTCAACATCGTTCGCTTCAACAAGGACCCCAGCGCTGTCGACTGGGACGAGGTTGCCGTTCACTCCAACCTGAAGAATGCTGGCTCTGCCAAGGTCAGTTCATGACGATGATCCCTCCCCCAAGACATTACAATACCGTCATCTTCTTGAATGGCTCTCAGGACTTACATATTCAATTTCTTTGCCCCCACTTCCCTCCCTCGCAGGTTCGCTATCGCCAGATTCAGAAGAAATACAACTTGGAGGGCCTGACCCCCAGTGGAAAAGCCCCTGTAACCAAGCGCAAGGCGCCTGGAAACACCCCCCTTTCTGCTGTGGTCGAGGACGAGAATGATGAGGAGGACGATGATACCGGCGAGACCCCTTCTAGGAAGGCCCCGCCTCGCAAGCGAGCTGCTCCAGCCAATGGAAGGAGCAAGAAGGACGATGGCCAGAAGATCAAGGAGCAGCAGCAGGCACCTGACGCTGGTGGTGAGACCCAGCGAGGCGGCGTCTCTACCAACAACAAGGATTCCAAGGTCAAGACCGAGTCCAACAGCGGTGGTGCCAGCTCTCTCAGCGGGGCTCACGCAGTCGTAAACATGGCGCAGCAGCAGCAGTCGCAGTCGTCTCAGCAGCAGCAGCAACAGGACCACGTACGTGCATTCGATATCTCCCGCGGCCTGGACTCGGTCCAGTATAAAATGATGCACCAACATGCCCGTCCCACGCCCCAGATGAGCCAGCAACAGTTGGCTCACCTGCAACAACTCCAGATGCAGCAGAGACAGCAGGAGATGCATGCTGCCTCCATGGGACAGCCGTCTCAGCAGTACTTTCACGGTTCTCCCTTTGCTTTCCACCCTGGCTACCATATGGTCGGCGGCCACCCTAGTCGCCAACAAGCTCCCCCTGCTGGTCAGTATATTGGCTCTCCTCACACCACCCAGACTGCGCCAGCTGCTCAGGGCCAGGGTTTTGTTCAGGCCCCTTCTGCTGGTGCTGGTGCTGCTGGTGCTGGAGCGCCCAAGTCTGAGCTGCAGGATGATGACCCTGCCGGCTTCTTCGGCCCTCCCACTCCAACTCGGGACCCTGGCAAGCTGAACAAATCCCCGGCTCAGGACATGCAGAACGAGGTGGATAAGGGTGTCTTTGGTGGAGTCAAGAAGGAGGAGTAACCTCCCCGCCCGGCCTGCATGGGAGTCAACGAGGAGCTTGCGTGGATGTCTTTCATCTTCCCAACTCAATTTTCTTTTTTGTTTTCGTTTGCGTTCTAGACGGCGGACCTTGCTCGTTATTTCCGATCTCTAGACCGTTTCCATAGCGATGGGTGGGATTTGTGGCTGGATGAAATTGAACTCGGTTGCATTGTCTTGGTACATCTGAAGAATCTTTCTCCCTCTCCCTCTCCCTCTCTGTTCCAGCCAGTATCCTTGTAAACCCAATGCATGCGAGTTTCAGGGGGAAGGAAAGCAGACATGGGGGAGAAAGAAGCAAGTATGCAGGAATAGACACAAATTATGTGGAGAGATCAATATCCTACTAGTGTCTTTGCTGCATGGACGGAATACATGCAACGTCGCCATCAGCCAATGATGCCCAACTTGTGATCACCAGACCCGAGGAGACCAAATAAAGTGGACCAAAGCAAGCGGGAAAGATAAACTGTGGTGGGATGATGTCGTGATACTGGGCCGTCATAAGTCAAAATGAAGAATAATGTTCAATGGTGATTGTGAAACATGGGGGGGGGCAATATCGCCAGCCTTTTCTTTCTCGCTATGGAGCCTGGTGCGTGATGAGGGGGGGGGGGGGGGAGCGGGAGGAGAGGAGACGGGAGGGGGAGAGGGGATCATCATTGCACAAAAAGAAAGAAGAAACGAAGAAAAAGCAATTCCCCTCTCTGTCTAGAGAAAAGAAAAAAAAACTCGTATCCTTGTTGACCTGCTGATCTGTCCAGGAAGGGAAGGAGAAAAATAGTTGAGCTGTGTGCAGTGTAACCGACAAGCGGGAGGGAATGTGACCTGGTCGTAACGAGGAAAAGAAAAAGTCGGTGTACTATGGGCAAGAAAAAAGAAAGAAAAAAAGCTCGCGTCAAAAGGGACAAGGAGGGGGGGAATTGGGGGGGGGGTGGGAGGGGGTAGATTTTGACCAAGGATGTTGGGCTCAGCAGGTTCCCAGCCAGGACCAGCAGAGAGAATTTGCTCTGTATTGGTTCAGCTTGACAGTGCTGGATGTCTGCATAATGCTCAACAGGAACAAGAGAAACCTATTCGTGCATTCAGGCTCTGGCTTCAAGGACCAGAGATATTGAGGAATAATTGGTAATAATAGTCTGTCGTATGGGAAGAAGAAGACTGAAGAAAAGTGCGTCTAGTGTATGCTAAAACAGCCCGAGACTGAAAAAGGCAAAACTATCATGGACAGAGAGAAGAGTAATTGCCCTTCCCGGAATCGTTCAGGTCAAAGCGCTGTTGGGTGGCTGGCGTGGCTGGACGGGGAAAGGACACCTTGTCATGGCTTCCGTAGCAGTAGTAGTAGCAGCAGCAGCAGCAGCAGCAGCAGCAGCAGCAGCAGTAGTAGTAGTAGTAGTAGTAGTAGTAGTAGTAGTAGTAGTAGCAGCGCCGCGCCTGAGACATTTGCATTGCACAATATCGCCTTGGAGGGGAGGAAGAGAGAGATTGAGCGGGCTTTGAATGCTAACAATTGACGCAATTTGCGAAATACTTCGCCTAGAGGAAAGAAAAAGTTTTGTCATGAGTACAGAGAGAGACACAAAGAGAGAGAGCAGAGATGCTGATGATCAATGGAGGGGGGAATGTTGATGATAATAACATCTTTGTTGTCCTGTGTGATTTGAGTATGACATTCGTAAAACATGATGCGAAGATGGTGATGCCTTCTTCGTCTCCATTCTTAACCAGGACCAGATCTCCTTCCAGTCAGCCCCTGGGCCCCTGGTTTACTGAGCTTACCAGAAGCCGACAAAAACACTACTCACAAAGAAATTCAACCAGTTGTTGCAGACCAAAGAGAACCCAAACAAGCCCAGCCATTCCATCATTACCCCCAGGTTCCAATGAGATAACCAAGTAGAGAAAATTTTTATCCTGTTCTTCCCTTTTTCCCGACCAAGTCCAAAACAATCTGTATGTATCGAGCGTCTTCATCGCCAGTGTATTTGATGTTGCGCCAATGCCATAGACCGGGTGTCTCTCTTCAATGCAAGCGAGTGTCCCATTCTTCATGTTTTACGGGAATATGGGTGTGGTCTGGTGCCATCATGGCGCTTGGGACGATGCCGAACGCTTCCGAGTGAGACGCGTGCTGGTGTTCGCAGAACTGTGCTGGAGCGCTGAAATTCTCTACTTCGTAGGATGGAAGGGCGAACGGCGAATAGGATGGGCTGGGCTGCCATGAGGTTTGGTCGTGGTGACAATGACCCACGGCTGGTCCTGTGTAGTCGAAGGGTGTCTCTTGATGGAGTATGTCCCCCGCTGGGTTCGTCGCAAACCCGTGAGCTGAAGCGAAGAGGTCGGTGTCGCTGCTAGGGGTCATGAGTCGCTTGTGGAATTGAAGCTGCGTGTCAGCCATCGAGACAGGAGGCAGGTCGGCTGGCGTGAGGGGAGCATCGTGGCGCGCGGGTTGGGATTCCTGCTTGACAACAAAGGCCTCTTCGTTCTTGGCCTGAAGCGATGCGTCGTTGTAGGCTTCGCAGGCGCCATCGGGTGTCGTGATCAGCTCGGGTTTGATTAATTCTTGCTTTTCCTTCTTGGTCTTGTTCTCCTTCTTGGGTTTTGTGACTTTCGACTTGGGGTTGCGGGTCCGTCGCTGAGGCTCGATGCCCAAGAGGGATTGCCTGAAGCGAGAATACCGCATGCGAGCGGCATGGCCGTTTGTGATTGTTTGGGTGAGGATGGGGTTATTTGCGACTTTGTTCCAATCAATCTAGTTGTGTTGGGTCAGCGTCGGGAGTCCTCGGACCCCAATTCATGCGCGTCAGTTTTGGCAACCCCCGGGATTGCTTACATCCTTCAGGCACTTCTGCTGCAGGATGGCAAACAGAAACCGAGCCATAGCATTATCGTTGGAAGGAGACATGGCCGGCGGGGTAGGCAGAGATGGACACGACAAGGGATTTTAGGTAACGGGAATATTTGACAGAAAAGCTGTGAGCAGGCACTGATCCGATGCGAGCGGGGTTTTTTTTCCCTTTCCCTTTCTCTCTCCAGCCAGGGCTCACTCAGTAGGAGAACTACCAGCAGAAGGACCCGCTGCAAGGAAAGATCCGCTCTGGTGAGGAGGGAGTTGAGAATACGTATGGCAGTGTGTGTAGAGGTGAAGCGCTTGATAAGGTGGTGTGAAAATTAGTGAGGCGAGGCTTGAGGGGTTATTATATGTCAGGTCTGCCCAAAAAGTATCAAGAGGAAGAAAAGTAAGGAGATGATGCCTTGATGATAGTGAGTCCCCGAGGAGGGCAAGGCAGTAGTGGGCAGAGCCAAGAGCTTGTGCTGGTCTCAGGGCTGCTGCTCCCCAGGATGGGATCGGCAACAAGCCGGAGCAGAATGAACTCAACCTCAACAAGAGGACCCAAGTATGCCCACTAGGTGCTTGAAAAGATTAGGGACCATGACCAAAGGGAAAGCCACTGCATGAATACCTGTTTGCCGTTGTTTGAGGAAGGAGACCGGTCAAAGAAGGATGGCAAAGGGAATCAAAAGAAGTCTGGAATTGTCCTGCTCGGATCTTCTTGCTTTTTGACAGAGACTTGTAGCCGCCAAAAAAGAAGTAGAAGAAAAAAAGGAAGCAGGTCATGGCAGCGGGTGCCTGTAGTTGCCTGGTCACTCCTCGGGGACTCAACAAATCAGAGACCAGGCGCGAGGGGTGGTGTGGGTTCGACCTGCTATCGCGGCATCTCGCGTAAAGTGGTTTTCGTACCGCTGCTTAGATAGGTTGCATCCATTTCAGATCCTAGCCCCTGTACACAAGTACCTCTACCTCGAGACAACCCAAGGATCGATTGAGGACTAAGAGGGCCAGATCGGGAGAGAAGGCATTGGTCTCTGTCTGAGGCGAGGATCCGAACGTACTGGTGGTTTTCTTTGGGCCGTTGCTCCGTTCTCGCGGGAAACGAAATCATCCGTATCCAGCTCAAGGCGTGGTGGGCTGGGTTGTGTCAGGATCCTTGATGTCCAACGACCAGGCCGGAATGCTGGTAGGAGTGGGGGGAGGTAGCATCACAAAGTGCATTTTTCCTCAATGCAAGACAAGCCTGGAAAGGTGTGACTAGAGACGGCTTATGTGGCCGTGAGTCATTCATTGCATACACAGACACACACATGCATCCAGGCTGAGACAAGATGCGAGGAGCAGATCGTTCACTTATTCCAGGGATCTTGATTGGAACAATGTCGCAGAGAACGTCCGAGAAGGCCTCTTCCGCGGGGGCCATGCCGTGACCCGGGCGGCACCATGCCCGATGCGAGTGTGGAGGGATTGCAGGTCTGCATATCATACCGCAGACTTTATCAGGAAACAAGCAGACGTTCGCTGAAAAAATTTTGTTGGATGCTCTGGAGAAATTGGCGGATCAAAAAAGTGCAGGTTCAGGGTAGGCCGCCAGGGGGGCCAGGCTACAGGAGGGCGATAGGCGTCAGGGCTTTTGCGCAGCCAACCCACCCTTTCCCCTCCTACCGTTGCGTGGATGGGGTTACGTCGCCTGTCTTGTAGTCACAGGGATGCAATGTCAGCCTTGATAGATCAATTCGAAAGCAATGAGGAAGCAAAACCCTGTTCTTCTCTTGACGTATAATGAGAAATTTCGTCAAGAAATCGACAGCACAGCGTCATCCGCCATCGATCAAGAGGCGGGAATGAACAGGAGTGGCAATCTGTCGCAGGCGCGAGACAACTCCAGATGAATCATAAGTGACGCGGGTCCATCTGACAGAGATTTCAGGGGGGGCTTGGACAATGTCGGAGCCCGCGATGGATTGACGTCCTGTTGGTGCGGGCGATTTGCCCGAGTCGTGCACCGAGACGCGTCTGACTGGTCACCTTCAGGGATAGACTTCATAATGGTGGTCCCACAGGGTGACGCCTGAAAGACGCGAGGTCAGGTGATGACCGGAAATGGACTAGTCTTGTATAGAGGAGGGTCGGCGGAAACCTGATCGCAGAGAAAGAAGGGAGGGGCGAGAGGGACGAGAGGGGCGGGGAAAGAAGGCAGGTTTGCAGGGAAGGAGGAAAGTGGGTTGGGGGCCTGTGCGAGCTTGGCCAGTTGACGAATGAGCGGGCTGGTGACAGGGGGCTTGAGTGGTTTTAACCTGAAATAGACTAGACCGGGGCGACTGGGACGGCTGGGTAGGCGCAGGAGGAGGGACGCTAGACCTAAGCCAGGGAGCTTCTGCCTTCCGAGGTTCCCCCCGAGCTCCCCCCCCAAGGTCTCAGAAACCCTGGCAGATGGCCACCTATCTTCTCCCGCTCCCTCTTGTTGCCCCGATCCCACGACGACTGCTACTGACCTAACAATAAATCGAATTGCCAATCAGTCGAGCCCATCAGCGCCATTGAGGCTATTCACACCGGTCCAGGGCTTCTTCTCAGCTCGCATATCTTCTCACCCGACAATGAATAACAAGAATTGGGGCGATAGTCAGTAGGATCCTTGCTCTCCGTTGATCTCTTCGTCCCCGCTCGTCTGTCGTACTGTTCTTCATCACTGCCAATGTTTCAAATCATTGATGCCCTTTCGTCTCTCTCAGTCGCCAGTCATGCGTTTACATGAGCCTGCCTGCTCAATAGACTGATGTTCTGGCATTACGTAGTCGAATACTTTGACTGACCATGCCCGTCTGCAGAAGCCGACAAAGACTTGTTTTTCACTATTCTATCAGTGAAGAACATCGGAGTCATCAGCGGTTCGGAATGGACCACGATCGGCAATCATATGAGATCTATGGGTTATGGCTTCACTAACGAAGGATGTCGGTAAGTCAGCCGTTCTCGTCGCCTTGCGTTAATAATTCCCACCCAGGACCCCCCCCTCCCACTTTTCCTTTCGTGACGCCTCAGCTTCAGTGTCGCATGCTCTTGGTGTTGTGGAAGGCAGCCTCAGGATTACTTTGTGACTCCTCGGGCCCTAGCCGCCACCACATGTCCTGGTCTAACCCTCATACTTTGTTCCCGACTGAGCTTGTTCCATCTCCTCGAGTGACACCATTTGACGGTTCACATCAGCTGACCAAGTTCTAGTCAACACTTCCAGGGCCTCCGACGAGCTCAGCAAAAGGCAGAGGCAAATGGCGTCTCGGGCGACAATCCAAGGAAGATTGATCCTACACAGAACCCAATCACCCGTCGTCCAGGCCCTGGGAGGGGGAGACCTCGGAAGTCCACAGCAAATGCTGTAGACGGTGCACTTGCTCAAGACGCAGATGATGTTGATTCGGACCAGCAGCAGCAGCAGCATCCGGCACAGGGGCACTCTCAACCGCAACCTCTGCCGGGCCAGCCGAGCATGCAGCCTGGTGTTGGACCTGCTCCAACTCCCATGATGGAATCTGCTGCTCATCAGATGCAGCCACCGCCCCCACCACAGCATGTCGTGATGCATGCAGGAGATGTATCCTTTGAAGACGTCGGTGTGGAGACTGATGAGCATGTTGCTAAGCGTGCCAAATTGGAAGAGAATCACGATCCTGCCCTCAATGACGAGGCCATTCTGAGTGCGTTGGCTGCTCACAATAATCCGGGCTCCGTGGAGCATTATAACCCTGAGTGAGTCACCCCTAGGTAATCTCACCTGCCCTATGCTGACTTAATCTTCCAAGTTTCTATGGCGAGGCATAGAGGCAGGCGCCGTACTGAGACAAGGGAGGCACTTGGCCGCACAGGTGTCCAGGATCAGGATCTAGAATTGGAGTTGTTCATGTCAGCGTTGCTTTGGTCAATGCTTTGGAAAGAAAATGGTGTCTGTTATTTGGTCAGCTGGTGTTCAGGTATTCCGTTTCATCATACTCAATGGCCTATCCGCATTGCTTCACTTTATTCTTAATATCGCAACCCCAGCATTTCATACACTACCCTGGGCTGGCATGCGCAGTTGCTGTCTTGAGGATTATTGATCCTTTCAGAACTGCTTGCGAAGGGTACTGAGGAAGCTCTGGAGTAGGTGCACTACAGTGAGTCTGAGTTACGGATGACTTGCATTGTCGTTCTGTCAACTGCCTTTGATGCGTCGCAGGGAAAGTGTGGGGGGGGGGGCCTCACCCGCTGCGCTGCGCGTTATCTTGTCAGTCATCGACAGGAGGGAAGGAGTGAGTCGCGAGAAGCCAGGTATTCGTTCATTATATACCTTGCGATACTTCTCTAACTTGTCCACAAACCATGCCAATCTTTCTGGTAACGTGCACATGTACTCTTGCAGCGTCAGATCTCGACACGCATCAACGCAATCAAAACAGCAAGCACCAAACAAAACTAGGATGGAACCTCGACGGCTCCCCAAGAGGGCTGCAAAGATCTCCACCACTGGATACAGCCTGACCCGCGACAGACCTCGGGTCGTGAAATGGAGTGATGATGCCCACAAGGCTCTTTGCGGCGCCCTCCTGGACGTATTCGAAGCGAGTGGCATATCGGTACGGGCCAACAGAAATATCTTGGTGGAGAGCATGATGGACCGTGGCCAGACCTTCAGCTGGGAGGGTATCCGGTAGGTTCACGTATTCTCCTTGGTAACACACGCTGAGCGTCATGTACCTTGTATTTTCCCCGGGGGGGGGGGGGGGGGCGGGCAATAATAGAGCGCAAGTTGCGTGTCTGCACTAAGCAACAGAAAACCTTCTCTTCTCCTCTTAACACCTACCCTGGAACCAACCATATTCAATTAACCACCAAGCCCCCCTCTGTTCTTCATCTATTTTCTGTTGTCGATCTGCTTTCATCAAGATAAAATGCCCATCCACTGGGACGCGGCGGCCGAGAGGGACCTCCTCCACAGCGTGTACCTTCTGTTTGAACACAAGAGTCTCTCTGCTATGGAAAAGGAGACCATCGTTGTGTCCATGAAGGAGAAGGGCCACAGCGACATCAATTGGAATGCCATTCGGTGAGCACGCTCCCTCTCTGCTAGCACCTATTCCACTGCACTGCTGTGGTCTTTAACATGTCATCTTTTGTTCTGCTGCCTTTGTTTTCCTGCTGGCCTATCTGTCTGTTGATCTGCTCGTCTTCGTGTTTTGCGCCGAGTGGCATATACAGCTCTCATTTTTCGTTGCCCAGTGGAGACCCTAGAGAGAGTGTATGTCGATCGATTTCCCATCTGTTTCTCCCATTCACAACTTTCTCGAAAACACCAAAACACGCAACACGGTATCCACACAGACGCGTTACATCTGATTCTCAGCAACATCAAGCCTCTCTGCCTCATCGTCAAGATGCCTACTATCTGGAACGCTGAGACCGATGCGGTCCTCTTCATGGCCATCCTCTGTTCCCGGCCTGGTCTTATGCACATCAATGATGAGGAGCGTAACAAGATTGTTGCCTTCATGCATCAGAATGGCTATCCTGAGACCACCTGGGAGGCAATTCGGTATGTTTGTTATCCCAATCACATCGCTGTCGACCTTCCCCCTCTTTCACACGCGCACACCCACACACACAGAGAAAGACAGAGGAGAGAGAGACAGGAGAGCACCAACCTCAAAGGTCCTTCTATAAAAACTATACAAATCCTCGCACATCCCACTCGTCCATCACGGCACCCTTCTGGATGCTCCAGGACTCGGAGTGCTCTGTGGTATGTCAATTCTTGCAATGTGCAAGTGCACTTCTGGATCCTCTGTCCTGCTCTTCCCAACTTCACTGTGGATTTTGAAAGTTGCAGCAGCATTCCCAACGATATCAGGCTCGTCATATATGGCCAATCATTTCCCCACGTTGGCAAGTCTCAAGGAGATGATTCACAAGGCCATTCAATTCGAGAGATCTTGGAGTCCCACTGGTCCCCCTGCAGCAGCCTTTCTCACACTTTCACAATCGACGACTTTTCACACCTTGTCTCCATCCTCTTTTCACCCCATCCGCATCTCCGCTCTGATCTCAACAAACAACACCGCGTTCGTTTCATACGTACTCAACCGATCATGTCGAAGCCCAATGCTTTCAAGCAGGACTGGAACGAGGCCGGCCTGTACCGGGACGTCCTCGTTGCCACGCTCGAGCACACTGCCCTCTCGAAGGGAGATATCGTCCAGATCGCCGACAAGGCCAAGGCCATTGGAGGCTGGGAGTTCTCGGCTTCCGGACTTTAGTATGTCACTCACTTGCAAGTTTCAGTTTCTTGTTTCGGTAGGGTGCCTTGGAATCTGCTCGAAGTCCCCATTGCACTTCTGGCAAGACGTAGCGGGCAGAGTGTGACTGCAAGTGCATAACCAGACTTTCGTCCCGTTCTCTGATAAGCCACCTCATTCCGAGACGCGACTCCTTGTTATTTTCCCTCTTGCTTCCTGGCTTCCCCCGTCTTTCAAACCCGACTGCAGCTTTGGTCTTCTGCCAACTCACAGCAACGCCTTTTGCCACCAAATCTCTCACATTCTCCCCTTTCCATCATGTCCGACCGCACCGTTTGGACCGCTCAGGCCCACCAGGACCTGCTGGTGGCCATCATGACCAATATCACGCTCACCGAGGTAGAGTGGAAGAAGATCAATCCTGAGCTCTGCGCAAAGGGTTACAACTACACATACAAGGCTGCTGTGTACGCTACGCCTGCGTTTTATTATGAACGCGTTTCCCAGCCCAACACTTTCTGACCTGAGCCCCATCCTTTCCCCCTTTCCCCCTTCCCCCCAATTCCCACTTCCACACCATCCAAGGTTCTTCCCTCTCCCTCCCGCCCCCTTCTCTCCCTTCCTTTCTACTTTCTCAACTTCCTCAAGTTTGGGTCACTTCTCTCTACTTTGATCATCACTCCTCCCTCGATTGTCCAGAAACATCACCAACTCAAGTCCATTCCCCTCTCCCAACAATCCCCATCAACAAGATGGATACTCCTTCCAAGAAGGGCGTCAAGTGGGACGCTGAGACGGAGCGTGACCTCTTCGGCGCTTGCCTCGTAGCTTGCGGGCAGCCCAAGGGCGCCACGCTTCGTCAAGCCGTGGACATTCTCAATGAACGCGGCATAGACTGCACCTACAAAGCAGCTTCCCACCGCATGTTAGACTTCACCTCAACCCCAGTCCAACAGGAATTCCCGAGTGGGAAAGTCCCGAATTACCTCCCTTCCTGCCTTCATCTGAAACGTACTTTGGAAGTGCTTCTTGCTGACTCTTTCCTCCAGTCAACACCTTCAGAAACTGAAGCGCAAGGAGATGGGCACGGGTGGCAACGGCGAGCCCAGCTCCTCCTCCAAGAAGGCTACGCCTTCCAAGCGTGCCCGTCAGACCGCTGATGACGACGAGGACGAGACTCCTTCCAAGAAGAGTCGCACTCCAGGCGGCAAAAAGAAGGGCGCCGCCTCCCAGTCCGTCAAGCAGGAGGAGGCCTTCGAGGGCCATGCCGTGAAGAACGAACCTACCGAGTGAGTACTTCCTTGACAGTGAGCACAATGAATGCATTTCTCACAAATACTAACTTGAGCTTTCAGGGACGACGACGATGGCGACGTCTAAGTGCGACGTTCATGTCAGCTCGACTACTTACTACAGACATCGCCAAGTATCTAAAGCTGGCTTTTCTTTCGATGGCTTAATTTGGGTATGAGGGAGGAGGAACCGTGTGTGGTTGGGCTGCGATGATCGCACTTGGAACCATTGTCTTTGGTCTGCCTGGCTGCGCGTCTTTGGGAAGGGAGGATTTTCTTTTCTTTTCACGAAAGGGGATGGATGGTCCACGGAATTGCGTTTTACTTGAGATGGGTTCATCTTCTCTTGTGGTGTTGGCTTTGAGGCCGACACAGTTTGGGGGTTGACATACTTAGTGGACCACCCCTCAATGAATACATCATGGAATCGTCATAAACCCTCTAGCAACTCATCCCCGCGCGCTGAGATTGTGAATACGTCGTGTACGTAGAGCCTCCCACAGCTTCATACTCAAAGGTTCTGGTCCCGAGTTGAATCTGTCAGCCGGACCTGAAGTCAAGCTCACCATCGGTATACGAATCGCGGAGTTGCAGGTATGATCACGTATTAAAGGTTCAGGAGAACAGTGCAAACGAAACAGCGTGAATTTTCATTTGTGTTGTCATAACTATCTAGCACGCGAAAACACATTGATACTGGATCATTGTGCTAGCCAGAATCCTTGATGTCCTTCTTTGGTGTAAAGAAACAGCCTCAGCCAAAGGTGACCCTCCCCAATCACATCGAGTCGCCTCGCTCGGCCTTGATGTTGGCATTGGTACCGTAGGAATCATCATCCTTGGCGTCTTCCTCGGGCTCAGACTTGACCTTTTTGCCGCGGGGCTTCTTGGCCGAGGAGGAGCCAACCTTGCCTGGGTTCTTGCCGACTTTGGTGGGGGTCTTCGGACCCCCCACGAGGTGGTTGCTGTTGTTGTTGGAGGAGGAACCACCAGGATTATTGCCAGCAGACTTGGCCGGGCTGGGGGTGGTAAAGGTAGTGTTGCCGGTGTTCCAGCCGAATTTCTTGCGCATCTGACTGTAAACAGTCTTGGCGGTGTTGACATTTTTGTAGCCGGCTTCTTTGACGATGCCATCCCACTTTTTGACGAGAGGGACTAGGTGTTAGCTGCGTAGTAGACTGTTACAAGGGGGGAAATGGGAGGAGGGACGCGCAGTTGGGCGAGGGTAGGTGGGTTTTCGGGAATGGGGACACGCTGTATAGACTTACATCGAACTCGGGCTTGCCTTTGATGTTTTGCATCATGATGGCCAGCAGTCGCACCTGCGCCTCGGTAGGCTTGTGGCTGGAGGCCTCGGGGACCTCGTCCGACTGGTTGGAAGACATCTTGGAAAGTCGTTGGGCTCGTAGTAGCTCTGTCGAAGAGTGGTTAAGTCATGCTATCAAGGAGGAGGAGTTCCCAAGGTTTGGTGGTGAGAAGGAACGGGGCGGTTGGGTAAATAGATGTTGACTTGCGTGTAGCCCCACGCGGTGACATATCGTTTGGACGCGCCACGCGATTGAGAGACTGTCAGATGACGTGGAGCATTGGGAAAAGATGTACTTACTCTTGATTCGTTGCTTCACGTTAGGGACCGAGAGGATCTGGATCGGGAGTTGCTGAAGAAGGTCGATGTGTGAAGCCGTTGCCGCGTTGCTGCGTTGCTGCAATGGGTGTTTTGGAACGGGAGGAGAATGGAAGATGATCGGGACAGCAGATCCAAGATGGGAAGAGAGGCACATGCAAGATGGAAGTAGGGGGAGAGTGAAGGATACCCTGGCCCCAAAGCAGGAGGTGTTGTCGTTGGAGAAGCATCCGGGTGGTTGCTAAAGTTGTTATGACATCGCTGTTATCAACACGAGGCTGAGGTCTGATCCAAGATCAATATCGCTGGGGGAGGAGGTCGATCCAGGACCCAGGAACGACAGTATGGATTTGAAGAAGGTAACATCCCCCGGAAAAGATGGGGGGTGGTAGGAGAATTCGAGCACTTCTGAAGAGGGCAGTGAAGACTCTCTCTTGTCTATGATAGACTGTGTTACTCGTCTTCTGTAGATTGTGGGGAAGAGTTTGCTTTATGTAATTACATATATAATCATACATTTTGCTCATTGTGAGGAGCCATGGTAAAGGCTTTTAACCAGTCCTGCATACCTCATAGGAACGTTAAGATATCTGTGTTCAGTTTCTTTGAGTACTTACTTAATGCAGGATAGAAGGTAACAACGGGACTTCATCATGACACGGAGAAGACTGGGCAAGTGCAGTTGGTAATTGAAATAATTTGATTTGTTGTCTACAATGAAGGTGTAAGTCCATCCCATGGGAAATGGATCAGACACTTTGCAATACTCAGGCCTACTGAGACAGAAACTTGGAACCCGTCATCCATTCCGGGTCCATCCCACCAAACATACAATAAGTACATGTTCATCTCTTGTGTTATGCCTCAAAGAATGGGCTTGAAAGAGGCTTTGGGCAAGATGATTTTAGATATGATGTTGAACTGGACTTTGAGACTACTGATGCCAAATCCTTGTTACCCAAAGCATGTGAAAGACAACAGAGAATGAATGCCAACTTCTGGGCCGGCCAGTCAAGCTTGACTAGAAGACATGTTGGACACCTCTGGCTTTCTATGGCCTCAAGCCAAGAAGACCAACAGGCTAATCCATGGATGGCTACATAAGAAAGCTGAATGAACTGATATAAAAAAGTGGCTGCCTTGAGGACCATGGTCAGACACTGGGAAGGATCTGGCATATATCCAGGGCGCTGGCTCCATCCCCCCGAAAAGAAAAATGTTGGGACACCTCTAGGCGGACATCTCCAGACACAGCACACCTGCCCGCCCAGGCATACTATCGTCAAGTCAAGGCACTGACGAGAGCTGACTCTACCAAGTAAACATTCAAGTGTGAAGCAAGGGCCAATATCGAGAGTATCTCGACAGCTGCAGCTTTTCCCCTCCCCCTTTCCCCCTCTCTTTCCAATACCAGCCGTCCCGTTTACATTTTCCCACCGTCACCTCTTCGCGTCACCGCTCCTCATCGTAAACTCGCAAGCTTGCAAGATCAAACATCTATCAAGGTAAGGAGGACTACGTCCGACATGCTCTTTTCTTCTTTCGCGTTCGTTCAATACAGTTGGCGATTACGAGCTTCGCAGTACCACAAGGCCAAACTGTCAGAGGCAGAAAGAGGAAGGAGAGACCACCTTTCGCGCATGAGCATCTGATGAGGATTGACTTTCCGGGGCGCTAGTATATTCACTTGCACGAAGACACTGGAGACTAACAACTCGGGGCAACAGCTCAGAAGGAACACCATCCTCGACATCAGCAACCATGGCTCCTCCTTCCAACACCGAGGATCAGTTCAAGTTTCTGATCGCGTGCATCAAGCACTCCACGGCTGGAAAAGTGAGTGATCCAACAAAGAACGACCTCATTCATAATTCTGACCAACAACTTTTGCTAGATCGACTTCGCCCAGGTCGCCACCGAGTGCGAGATCATCAGCAAGGGTGCCGCGTAAGTCTCTTCCATCGCGCATGATTGAGGCCTCCCCCCCCCTTTTTTTTTTTATTTACTAACACAACCAACAGTGCTAAGCGGTATGAGCGCCTCATGAAGGCTCACGGCATCACTGGCAACGGCATCGGTGGTGGTCGTGCTGGCTCGCCCGCCGCCTCAGGCCCCAGCACTCCGGTCACCCCGGGTGGTCGCAAGGCAGCTACCAACCCCCGTACCCCAGCCAGCAAGAAGCGCAAGCTGGCCGCTCGAGGTGCCGACATCGACGAGAACATCAAGACCGAAGACATCAAGGCCGAAGTGAAGCACGAGGTCAAGCCCGAGATCGGTGACGCCATCGACGCCAATGGTTCGTACATTGCAGACCGGACTGAAATCCCGCCTGAGATGACCGCAGGAAACACACTTGTGACGACGACGACGCCTCCCGGTGGTGCCTACGGAGATAGAGCTGATGACCAGGTTCATCTGACGTCGGAGGCTCCGAGCTTCTTTAGCCCGCCAGCACCTCTTGCCGTTGCCCATCACATGTTCATGCACCCAACAACCCCAGAGAGCTTATACGGCTTCGTCGACCACCACTTTGCGAGTGACATGGCCGCCCCACCGCACACAGCCACCCTCCCACCAACCTCAGCCCCAGTCTTGCAAGAACACGACCAACACGCTCACGATGCTGACTATACAACACAGACGAGCCTTTCGACGCCTGACCAGGTCGCCAGCCACTGGCTGTATCACCGAAACTCGGCCTTCTCCTGAGGCAGATATGGGAAGCAGTGAGACTCTTGGCTGCGTCTGACTTTGGAGAAAAAAGTAGGTCCAACCTTATTGGTAGAGAGAATATTTGTAAGAGAGAGAAAGAGAGGTGGGGAACGTCTGCTGACCAGGTGCTGGCACAGGACGTCGGCATTACATGGCAGTTTGGTCTTGACGATGAGTCGTTGGAAGGCTCTACGTTCGTGCTTTTTCTTTGCATGGAGTTTGGTGGAGGGCGGATTCAAACCATTCAAATGGATTCGTTCAACACAAACAAACGTTAGTTATTATGAAACAAAGGGGCAATACTCATGACGATGCCAACTTTGTGCAAAGTGCTACGTTGCATGTGAGGTCGAAAAGTACGTACTTGCCCGGTCCGAGGCTGAAGTGGACAGTAGACCCAACAGGGGAGACCCCTGTCTTTGGTGCGGGTGCAGCCGCCGAGCCTCAGCGCTCAGTGCGGCACAGCCCGTGTAAGTGGTCTGAGGCACACAAGTCCTCAAGCATTTCTGACGGCAGTAATGGCTTGGAATCTCTCTCATTCTGTTGAAGAAATCCAGAGTATGTCAATATCGCGTCCAGACTGGACGATATGCACTGTATCTAATATTTGCTGCCCTCAGAGCAAAGGGTTCCCTGCTATGATTCCATACTTCAGGAGGATTAAACTACTCATCTTTTTTTTTCTTTCTTTCTTTCTTTCTTTTTTCGGGTGAAAGAAAACAGCCTTAGCGAAGGCATACATAGTTTGGCATATTTGTTTCGGCACGAAGGCTATCAAGGGTTGTCGTGGGTGGCCCGGCCCTACTGAGACGAGCCCGGATCGTCAATATCTGAAGATCGAGAGGTTGAAATTGGCATGTCCTTATGCATGTCTTGTTGGACGGGTCTAAATGAGGTGCTTGGTAATTCTAGTCTGCTAGTAATTGAACACGTCGATTCAATGCTTGTGGGTATGGAGAAGAACTGCAGTCCGGACGTTCAGGGCGGTCGGGAAACCAAGAACCTAGTAGAGCACAGAACCATCGCAGCTATACTCCCAGCTAGAATACTTCCCGAAACATTTTCTGAATGCGTCTCACGAGAGTAATAGAGTATTCTTGATGGTCTCAGAAAGGGCTCAAACGCATGTTCAGTGGCATATGTATTTTGTAGACTGGGAACGCTGGCTCGTTCAAGTGCCTTTCTCTACAAAATCAAGAGTGACCTGGCTCAAGTTATTGCCAGATGCGGACAGCATTCAAGACTGTTTATGTTCTATCACTGTAATAGAATTTCTCTGTTGAGACCTTCTCGATGGTAGCCAGAGAATTCCTTCCTTCTCCTGGGTCTTCAGTACAATACTGTCAAGTAGAAGCATGATACCCAGAGTAAGTCTGTGACTCCAGTACTCATGATCGAGAGGTCATTGTGCGCAAGGTTGACATGTCAATGGTTAGCTCGTCTTGACTTCCTGACGAGAACAAAAACAAGTTTTGGAAAAAAAAAAATAAGAACTGACAATGTGTGCCCAATGTAAGTAGCTTTGCCCTTGTCCTCTGGCCGACCTCCCAGCCTCCCCCATCTACTGGGTTGTCTTCTGATTTTTTCTTTCCCCCCTCTGTTTCCTCCTCCCCTTCTCCCTCCTCTTCCACCACCACCACCACCACCTTCTCCAAACACACTCTGGTGACATAACAATACGTTCCCTTTTCTTTTCTTCCCTTCCTCTGTCATTGCAACGGACGAGGAGAATTGTGTGTTGAAGTTTCTCGTCAAACCCTCAGCTCCTGACCGGAGAGCACAAACAATTCGTGGACACCTCGTCTGCTTCAGCACTCTCCAACACCCCATCGCACCTTGCATGAGACCGACATTTATCCTCCGTCTGCTTATTGGCCCCCTGATAAATCTGGTAAGTTTGAGGCTACCCAGGCGCGTCTTTCTCCACGACCGCGAATTTCGCGTTGCGCGTGGGAAAGGAGAATCTCACGCGTTCTCCTTCTTTGTTATTGCCTTTCGTTTCCTGCCCTTGATTTAACAAAATTGGCAATCCATTCCCTTCTCTCCGTTCCCTTTTCCATCCTTCTCTTCTTTCTCCCAACACCCCCCCCCCCCTTTTTTTCGAGACCACCATTGTTGGTGGACGAGCAATGGTTTAGCCAGGCGTCTGTACACGGAGCCCGTCCGGCCATCGTCTATCCAGCAAAGCTACCGCATCAAAACAAGCTGCCGCCGACTGGCTCCCTGACCACTGCTTGGTCTCACTGACACCAAGAAAACCATCACAGACCAGCCAAGAATCTCGTTGAGGAAACCATTCAAGATGGGTCAGAAGAAGAACAACAAGCGGGCTGGCGATGATGATGTCGGCAATACCATCCCCAAGAACAAGCGCTACCGCGGTATGAACCGCGACTGGTCTCAGTACACCCACGTCCCCCCCAAGCAGAGCGATCTCGCCCAGAATGGCCGCAAGGTCGGTCGCAACCTGATCGCCTGGAACCGTAAGTACAGACTTTCTCCCACTTCTCTCCTAGCCTCTCGACAGCCTTGTGTCCAGCCTCGCCGTGCCAGGTCGATATAAGTCGTAACGTTGCTATTGAACAACACGCGAGCGAGAAAGAAAATCTGACGAGGTCGCAGGTCCCCGCATGATGGAGAAGCTCATCCTGCACATGGAGTACGAGTGTCAGCTGCGCAACATCCCCGTTCCCTGGGACAACATTGCCCACCGTCTCAGTAAGCTCATCACACCTTTGCTCCCTCCCATGAGAGTGGCTTGTCAACAGATGGGTGTTTCATACTTATCTCCCCCCCGCCACCCTAAACGGCCTGAAGCGCCGGCTAACAAGAATCAACTGTAGACCCTGGCTCTTCTGGAAGCTCTGTCCAGCAGCAGCTGATCCGTATTCGCAAGACCCTGATCGCCGAGGGCCACCTCGTCCCTCCCGTCCTGCAGAAGCCTGGTACTCAGAAGCAGGATCCCGCCATCCGAGGCTATGTCCGCAAGTTCCAAGACGCGTAGGTTTCGTCACATGTTGGGATTTCCTTTCTTTGAAAATAAAAATTAGCTAACATGCCCTTTGGGGAAAATAAGTTCTGGAGACTACGAGACCATCCGTCCTGTTCGCTGGACTGAGGAGATGGACGATCTGAAGAAGGGCCTCGGCGATGCTGCCTATGCTGACGTCGACGGCGGTTTTGATGAGAGTTTTGACGCCATTGACATTGGAATTCTCGATGCAGCTCTTCATGTCGCCGAGACCGATGACGGCGATGCCTTCCACAAGAACACCAACGCCCAGAAGTTGTCCAAGTCCAAGCCTAAGCGCAAGAAGGCCTCTCACCAGTCTCCTGACAACGACGATGACGAGACCTTTGTCGCCAGTAACAACAAGAAGAAGGAGGGCGCTGCTCTGCGCCCCGCTCGCGCTGCCGCCAAAAAGAAGACCAATTATGCTGAGCCTGAGTCTGGCGACGAGGCTATGCAGGACGTCAATGAGGATGAGCTCACCGAGAAGTACGAGGACGATGCCAACAAGGACGAGGATTCTGCCAACGAGGTGAGAAGTCATGGATGGCACTTTATCAAACCAGAGCCATGAGGAATCAGATCTGCTGACGACAGGGCTTCCCGCCTCAATCAGGATACGACCCTCACTGCCATTCCCGGCCAGACCCCGGTGTTCACCGCCCAGACTCAAGCTGCCTTCCAACAGGTCTTTGGCACCCCTACCCCCAAGCGTGGCGGTGGCCGTTTCACCGACAGCACTGCTGCGGCCGGCGGAATGGTGTACATGGGCCCAATCGTTCCTGTCACCCCCGACGGCGGCAAGACTTGGGCCTATGCAACTATGGCCCCTGGGGGCCTGACCCCGGTTCAGCCCATGGCCTTCCCAAGCACTCCTGTTTCTGGAGCTGCCAATTGCTTCGCCACGGCCTCCTCGTCTCCAGCCAGCTTCGACATGGCCAGTGCCACTCCCCACACCGCTGCCGCCATGCGGACTGTAAGTCGACTCCTCTCTCCACATACTTGCTTTGATCGTGGTGTCCCTCCTACCCTAGTGAGGCGTGGGCTGATCAATCACTCACTTCGCAGCACGTGAACGAGTGGAACAATGGCATCGTCCATCCCGCGATGTTGTCCAACAGTATCTTTGACCTACCCATGCTGCCGCCCGTCCCTAGCCCCAGTTTCCAAGAGGATGTAAACCAGGCGTCCGACCTGCCCTCCATGTTCAGCGACGACGTGTTCGCTTCCCAGCTGAACAAGATAGAGAGGGACGACTAAGTCCCCTCAAAAATCTCTTCGTCTCTATACGGCTTCTCCTTATTTCACCGGGCTAGCTCAACTTCTCTCCTGGATAAACAACACACTGTCTGGACCAACCCTCTCTGCTTATTCGGCACTTTCAGTTTGTCGTCGTCTCATGCTACTTCGGTCATGAAGCTTTGACTTCGGAATCACTCATCTGCTGAAGTCTTTTTCCTTTAACGGCTGCTATGATCTTGTCATCGCTGATTGCGGTCTCGGTTCTCTTTTCTGGTCCTTGTCTCTGGCTCAAAAGCTTCGGCGTTCGGTACTTTGACTTTGGTTCTTTCATGGCCTTAGAATCGTGTTTCTGCAGCACTTCTGGCTGCCATACCACCATCTGTGGCTATCATTGCAGGAGTTTCTTTTCTTTTGTTGTCTCTCTCAAGACTCATGGCCTGTGAGAAAGCTGGAGGGGTTTGTTTCTTCGAGTGCGTTGGTTCGACGCACCTATCGACTGATGAGCTTATGCTTGAGGCTCACGATTTGATCCTGGAGGGGCTTTTGTCTCAAGATGAATGAAGATTGAGGAAATGAGTGTTTTTGTTGACGGACATCCATGACTGTGTGGACAGTGTGGTGGAAGTTCTCTGAGGTCTTGATGAATTCTTGACGGGTTGTCTTTCGGTTGGAGGCTGTCTTGTTTGGATCGGAGGATCGTTCGGGTGAAAGTGGAGGGTGAGCTCCCAAGTAGTCCGAGATCCCCATCTCAGATACATCGGCTATTCAAATCGATCTGAATTATAACACCCTTCAGTGAACACACATCTGTAGTGGCTGCCGTAGCATATCTGTCTGTGGGCTGTCGATCGATGAGACTGAGACCTGGCTTTCGAGCTCTGGTCTGGGTTGCAGCAGCTGTTGCGTGTTTCTTCACTGCTCTTAATTTCCTCCTCTTCTCCCCTCCTTTGGCTTCAGCGTCCTCCGGCGTTGGGCCTTTGTTGGACTGACCACTGAGTACTTACGCAAGTGGTGCTTCAAACGTGCGGCATCATTCACAGTGTGCCGACAGACCTGCTGCTGTCATCAAAGAGTTTGATTACAGTCACGAAAAGGCTCGCAAAAAGTCTCATGTTGATACATTGGGGAAAAAATAAACATCCTGTCTGAAAATAATGATATCCCATCACCGAGCCACTGGTACTCAACGTGATGAAAAGGCACTTAAATCGAGAAAATACCACCATGCATGATCCAGCCTGCATAGCAGTTACCGTCTTCAACACCCAATCTGATGAAATTTCCCAAGCAAGATTCAGGTGGTCCTGGCCCTGCGTGGTATGGAAGCGATCAAGATCCGCAGTTTGGATGAGCACCACATAATATTTGACGACAAGATGCGATCATTCTCATTGCTGCGAGGGCGAGGGAGGGACCGGCTCTCCACCTCTCAGTGCCCTGATTGAGGAATTGAGGACTAGCTCGAGCCAGAACTTGTGAGGGCATTTTGGTCTCGTCGACCATGGCTTCTGGGACCTCAACCCTACGGGCCATGACTGTATGACTGTCGGGAGCGATCCAGGTCGGCCGGAGCCCCACAGAAAGTTGTAGAATCCAATGATGCGCCCCTTTGGGTTAGCGCAGTAGGTGCTGCCGGCTAACTTACCCATGCTCGTCGGCAACTCCAATTTTTTTTTTCTTGGGAGCTCAGAATCTCGAGTTCGTCGTCACGATTCCAACTCTCTTTTTCTCCCTTCACATCCTACCTCTTCACTGAGTGCACTGGACAATTCGATACCCCTCTCGCCAGTCTCCTTTGCCGCCGTGTGGTTCCTTGATTCTTATCACATAATATCAAAATGCAGCGAGCATTGACTAGCCGGACTGCGGCCTCGGCCCTCTCCCCTTCCGTCGCTTCCAGATTCCGGTCCAACGGCGCCCTCTCTCAACAGCTCCGTTTTGCTCACAAGGTAGGTTGGCTGGAACTCGAAGCTTGACACCATTGTCAGGCTGTCTCGGCTCGTAGGTCGAAACAAGCTGACAACTCTGCGCAAACAGGAGCTCAAGTTCGGCGTTGAGGGCCGTGCTGCTCTGCTGTCTGGCGTCGACACCCTCGCAAAGGCCGTTGCCACTACCCTCGGTCCCAAGGGCCGCAACGTCCTGATCGAGTCCAGCTATGGCTCCCCTAAGATCACAAAGGGTGCGTTGCTCTTCAATATCTCTCTCTTCTACATACAGATCACTTTATGCTGACCTGAGCCTTCTGCAGATGGTGTGACCGTTGCCCGTGCCGTTTCCCTCAAGGACAAGTTTGAGAACCTCGGCGCCAGACTGCTGCAAGATGTCGCCTCCAAGACCAACGAGGTTGCCGGTGACGGTACCACCACCGCGACCGTCCTCGCCCGCGCCATCTTCTCCGAGACTGTCAAGAACGTTGCTGCCGGCTGCAACCCCATGGATCTGCGCCGCGGTATCCAGGCCGCTGTCGATGCTGTCGTTGAGTACCTGCAAAAGAACAAGAGGGACATTACCACGAGCGAGGAGATTGCGCAGGTGGCCACTATCAGCGCCAACGGCGATACCCACATCGGCAAGCTGATTGCCAACGCTATGGAGAAGGTCGGCAAGGAGGGCGTCATCACCTGCAAGGAGGGCAAGACCCTGAACGACGAGCTCGAGGTTACCGAGGGTATGCGCTTCGACCGCGGCTTCATCTCCCCTTACTTTATCACCGACGCCAAGGCGCAGAAGGTCGAGTTTGAGAACCCTCTCATCCTCCTCTCCGAGAAGAAGATCTCTGCCGTCCAGGACATCATCCCCGCCCTCGAGATCTCCACCCAGAGCCGCCGACCCCTTGTCATCATCGCTGAGGACATTGACGGTGAGGCCCTGGCTGTCTGCATCCTGAACAAGCTCCGTGGCCAGCTGCAGGTGGCTGCCGTCAAGGCCCCCGGCTTTGGTGACAACCGCAAGTCCATCCTTGGCGACATTGCTGTTCTGACCAACGGCACTGTCTTCACTGACGAACTCGACGTCAAGCTGGAGAAGGCCACTGCCGACCTGCTCGGCTCTACCGGCTCCATCACCATCACAAAGGAGGACACCATCATCCTCAACGGTGAGGGGACCAAGGACTCTATTGCACAGCGGTGCGAGCAGATCCGCGGCGTCATGGCCGACCCCACCACTTCGGACTACGAGAAGGAGAAGCTCCAGGAGCGTCTTGCCAAGCTCTCGGGTGGTGTCGCCGTCATCAAGGTTGGCGGTTCATCCGAGGTTGAGGTCGGCGAGAAGAAGGATCGCTTCGTGGATGCCCTGAACGCCACCCGGGCCGCCGTTGAGGAGGGTATCCTGCCCGGTGGTGGCACGGCCCTCCTGAAGGCCTCCAGCCAGGCCCTGGCCAGCGTCAAGCCTGCCAACTTTGACCAGCAGCTCGGTGTCAGCATCGTCAAGAACGCCATCACCAGGCCTGCCCGGACAATTGTCGAGAACGCCGGCCTGGAGGGCTCCGTCGTGGTTGGCAAGCTGACCGACGACTTTGGCAAGGACTTTAACAAGGGCTTTGACAGCGCCAAGGGCGAGTACGTGGACATGATCGCAGCGGGTATCCTTGACCCGTTCAAGGTTGTCCGGACCGGTCTGATTGACGCCAGCGGTGTTGCCTCCCTGCTTGGCACTACTGAGGTTGCGATCGTGGAGGCACCAGAGGACAAGCCTTCCATGCCTCCAGGTGGAATGGGAGGTGGCATGCCTGGTATGGGAATGATGTAGGAAAAGGTTAATAACTGGAACAAGTAAGAGAAGAAGAAAAAAGTTGTTTATTTTAGAGCGGCACAGTCTATTTGGGCACGTTGGCTTTGGTGTTTTGGTCGGATTCATGGTGGTCGTGTATTCTCATATCTCCTCCCCACTCCATCTCCTCTCTTCTACTACCTGGGCATACCCGCACGGCTACGTTGTCTGGAAACATCTTCCAGGCCTGTATATTACCATCATCTTCTGATAGATGCGACGTCAAAACAAAACAGTCCAAACCCTCAATAAGAAGGATGATGACCTTGTCGTGCCTGCCTCCTTGCAAGACGTATGGATCGTCGTCGTCGTCGTCGTCGTCGTCGTCGTCGTCGTCAACGTCATCCAGGTCGTGTGGCAATGAGACTCGCGTATTGGCTGCCGCGTAGTCTGCCTGGCGTTGAGTCTTGGCCTAGGCAGCGCTTATCAGGTCAAACCATAGACGGAATGACAGGACCTTGAATCAGCACTGTAGGGAAACATTCCGCGCTTCTACAGAAACATTCATTGGCAGCCAAGAGAAAGAAAAACAAAAAGGTTTTACTGGTTTGACATGTGGTGGAACGCTCGGTTGTACGTAGTGCACCAGGCACCGTTGTGCTGTTTTGGGAACTGTGGCTCAGCCTTCCCAAAAGCTTGAGGAGGGGTATGAAATGTTACCTAATTTGGCTGCCTGTTTGTTTAGTGGTTGGTGATGTCCTTGGCATTGCGGAATGACAAGCTAGCTGTAAGGTTGAGGGAAAGGGTAGGCCGTGTAAGAGAGAGGGAGAGAGAGAGAGGTGTGTTTTGAGGTGGTGTGAGGTGTGAAGGGTAGGGTAAGAGAGAGGAGGAGGGCGGTGGCAGGAGGGGCTTTGGTTTGGTGAGCCTGTTGCCCAAGCCTACGGGATCAGGGGCCCCACTGTAAACAAAAAAGGGCCTCCACACCCACTCAACTCACCCACTATGCCCCCCCCCCCCCCCCCCCCCCCCCCCCCCCCCCCCCCCCCCCCCCCCCTCTCCCCCCCCCCCACCCCCCCCCCACCCCCCCCCCCCCCCCGCCCCCCCCCCACCCCCCCCC
>JACWST010000243.1:0-56288 GCA_014850475.1 Cryphonectria naterciae
GGAACCACTCGGGCTTTCTTTTCTCCAGGAATTTCCTCCCACACACCAAGGACAATGTAAAAACTGGACACATCGTCTTGGTTACTTTTGTTTTCCCTCCCCCCCCCCCCCCCCCCCCCCCCGAGGTCCCTTGCTTAAGGCTCTCTATTCTATCACCTGTCAAGGGGCCGGTTTGATCTCGTATCTCGAACGGCCTTAGTGTGAAAGGAGGTTGCAACTTTGAGACAGGTAAAATGCTCGGTAGTGACGAGGCAGAGTACTGCTAGGTTGGCACGAAGATAACCCAGTGTTTTTGGGCTTATAGTTCGGCACGAGCAAAACAATTCGCAGGTGTGCGAACGCCTCGGACTATGCGTTTGGCCCACAAAGGCCTGGAATGGGGAACAAGAGGGAGCGCAGTGGATGCGGTATAGCGGCACACTTTACTAGTTATGTCTGTACTTCGAAAGAGAAAGAGAAACGGAAAGTCCAAGAAAGTGAAAGAAAAAATGGTATACTCATGGGTTCGCGTGCTTGCTGAATCCCGAGGTGCCTGTAACATAGATTCAACTCACCTACCTGGGCACACTGATTCATAGGAATTCTTCAAGAATTGATAGAGTCTAGAGATACTATGAGACCAGCATCATACGAGATGGTCACCACATGAAAGGCGCATGATGGCCGCCATATATCTCTCCCTCTCTCCTTTGCTCTTACAGCACCACCCATTTGACATTTTCACTGGTCGAAAGGGGTGCGTATTCCTCTGGATCATACTGCAGTAACTCCGACATGTACTAGAAGTTGAACAGCTTGCCAAATAGTGTGACCGTGTTTCCATCACGCATGTCATCATACTCCGGGTTCTTCTCCATGAGAACAATTCCAAGCACCAGCCTGTCACCTGATCGGAGGAGTTCAACCGCGTATTTCTCTTTGTCAGGTTCGGGCAAGGACGCAAGGAACGCGTTGAGCTCAACTTCGCCCTTTGGATCTGGTGGATGGTCTTTGAATTGTTCCATTTGGGGCCAGTCAATCTTGACATGGATATCTTTGGTTTCGTTCCGGCGCGGGTAGGAAGCCACAATGCCAGCCTTGGGCACTGTAACTGTTGCGCGGCCGTCAATGGTCCATGTCGCCACTGAAGGATGATCCTCTATTGATGAAGGGATATAAGGGAGCATCGATCGAGCATGCATGGTCCCATCAGTGATTTCCTGGCCGAAGGGTAGAAGTGTGCCAGAACGCGTAACAGATACGTGGCTGTGATCCCTTGGACAAAAGCAAGTGGATAGCGCCCCAGGACCAGCTCATGGTTGCCGGGATCCTCTGAGCTGCTGTTGAGGAACCAATCGCTGCACCCGACGACTGACATGATTGCTTCAGCCCGCCGGCTCTCGCAGTACCTTTCGTTTCCCAGAATCAGTATCTTCATGGGGGTAATATCGGGGTGTTCCACGAGGCGGGTTTCCGAAAGAAGGATTACCAATTCCGCAAGCCCACTCCGTTGCCAGCTTGGATCCTCGGTGGCATTCGTCCAGTATATGTTGGACGCCTGTGAACCAACCAGCGCCGCGATATGGTTCAACGGCACTCTGAACTCGCTGAGCATGAACGGTCGCCAATGCATATCGCATAGAAGCATGTCGGGACGCAGACATAATTCCTGGAGTGTCCAAAGTGATGTGAACCAAGGCTGAAGGCGCGCCTTTCTATTCATCGCGAATTCACTCCCACCTTTCCTCCAGGACTCATCCAGCAGACATGTGCTCGCCCGGGCTTTAACCTGACATACTTCAATAATGTGCTTTCAGTCAATATTAGATTCCAGGCTGAAGCATTGAAGTGCCATCAGTTCGATGCTGTGTCGAAGACCGTCCCAAGAAGGGACAGATGGGAACCAGGCAATGGCGGTGCTGGCGCACTGGAATATGGCAGCCTGGTTTGCGATCTCAATCTTCGCGCGCGCTTGGTCTCCGGATTGAGGGATGCAAAACAGATCCAGCCAAACATGCTCCTGAGGGAACGGAATGGCTGCCAACATGTCCGGCAAACTGCTGACGCTGAACATAGTACACCCGGGCACTGGCCATGGAACTCCATCCACTGTAATTTCATCGGCACGCCATCTTCCCCACGTGTGACTGATCGCTATATAGGCAGGGAGTGAGGTAAGGTCACTGGTGCGAACGGTCCGCTTGGCGACCGTATCCCATAGATAGAATGGCGGATGGATGCTGCGTTCTGCGTCTGAAAACCAGTGGCAGGAGTCGATGTTCGCATGTAATGGAGTTTCGATCGGTCGATCATGTTTCTTGGACAGATCTCTTTCCTCTCGCAAGCCTAGGCCCCTCAACGCATACTCAATGACTCGGTGGCATGCGGCTGCGGAAGCGACTTGTTGACGAAAGGAATACTTCAGGTCAACAGCAACCTCCGGTTTGCCAGTGATTTCGGCCACTTCGGATGCCCGTTCCTCCTCTCTCCACAGGGCTAGAAGGCATGGTTGTAGCTGAAGTGAGGGATTCGAGGTTGTACTTTATGGTCCTTTGGTGTCCAAGGACCATTCTGCAGCTTGTTCGATTCAGTCCTTGATGGAAGAGGTCGTGCCGGAGTCGTAAGCTGTATTTTCCCACCACTCCTTCAGTAGCAATTTTGAATTAAGATCCGCCCTCGAGGTTGATGGGGTGGCTTCTGTATTGGCGAGTACTCTGTGCCAACGGCTGAGGGCAAGTTTGTAATCGAAAGCCTCCTCGTCTTGATTGTTCCATATCTCGTTTTTCGTGTCTGTGTCATACGCTTCATCAATGAATACCGAAAGGCCGCTCTCCAAGGCAGGATGAGGATGATCGTCCCCTGGATAGTCTTCCCAATCACTTGCATCCGGGTCACTATCCTCGCCGTCCCTGTCCCTCCCATCTCTGACGTCTTCATTCGTGTCGCTGGACGTATGTTGACTTTTGCGTTGCTCCATGCCTTCGATGCTGGCACGCTCCGTGTTGTCGTGGATTTTCGGAGTGATGAGTCGCGCCAAAACCTATACCGTAGCCTCTAGATTGCAATGCTGAGCTGAGTACTCGACACCGAGCTGACGAGCGGGGCTTGCAAAACATTGCATTCTGGACAGCTGTGGTTCAGTATCTGCTTACAGTCCCTGATTGCATATCAGCAAGCCACAAAATGCGTCAGCTCCCGCTGAATATGCACGTCATACACAGCTCCGTACAGTGGCCACAGCACTTAGTGCTCTAGTACTGTAATACAGTGACGTCCCACAGTATCGAGCCTAACCCACACACAGGTGACATCGCTTGAGATTGCCACCGCATTCCAGAAATAGTCTGCCACTCTTCTGCCCAAGTCGTCTGACTCACTCAGGTACGTATTCATATCTCGCCTCCGATTGATGATAGCTAATGAGACCGCTCTCACGTAGCGACTGCTCGAGTCTGTCCACACGTTGTACTTGAGATGCGTATTGGATCCATTGAATGCAAAGTGATGTTCCTCATCAAACTTGGGATATAAGACTTTGACTCCAAAGTCATTGTCGAATAAGATCACGTTCACGTACATCGGTAAGCCGGCCCTGTTACAACGCGAAGTTGAAAGTAATCCCCGTTAAGCATGTGGAAACACGCCCCGAGGGCCGAGCATCGAAGTCTGGATAGAAAGTTGGTGACATTGGCTGATGTACCCGATATCCTCCCAGGATGTTGATATCAATCAAGCAATCCAAGTGAGACCAAGGGCTTCAAGTATCCAATCATCGTCGGTACATCACCATCTGATGCCTCGAAGTCATAGCTGGTACTTCGACGAGATGAGATTCATTCGGTTCCAACTTTCGGGTAGGTGCTCTCATTGTTCCTATGCCTTGCGTATTAGCAATCGGGCTGCTATAACGGAAAAAGAAAAAAAAAAACCGAATCAAAGCCCATTCACTGTGTAGTCATGCATAGAGAGTCCTCTCTTCTGACGGAGGGAAGCCGGCTCTCAAGTCAACCTGGCTCGCAATGCTGCAGAACACGTCGACTTTCGTGATTTTGAAGATTCTGTGTATCGAAGTTTTCGTATGTTAGAACCCCCATGGAAGTGAGCTATGCTTATAATCTAGAGATCACGAGGAGCAAAATTATAAGAATTACGGCTATTGCTGGGAGAATGTCTCAAAGCCCTGAGCCCGGCAACGGTCAAGGCCACCGGGCCGTGAACCTTATCGATTGAGGAATATCCTGAAATGATACGGCGGGCCTGTTGACTCGTTTTAAAAGTAATCAATCGGCGGTGTTCCGCTTTCGCTTATTGAAAGTCGGAGCAAACGGGGTTAAAAAAAAACCAAAAAAAACAGGTGCTGGCCTCAACCGTAGTGACGGTTGAATCGGACTCTCTCCGTTGATTTATATGCCATTCTTGGCCTCCGACCTCGCACACGCTTTGCAGCAAATTAATATTACCGGCCTGGGAAAGGAAAACATTCAAATTTCAAGCAAACAGTCACAGACGCATACAATTAAGTGAACGCGCTCAACTCACGAGGCCGACAACAAAAAACAAATCGGATCTCGGCTCACTAATTTTACGTCTAAAGCGCCTCTTCGGATTTCAACCCGCCGCCGGGCCTTATCAAGGTGCCCCGGAACTGCGTCCGCCATTTCTCGACGCGTTGTGCACAACCGAAGCCTCGAAGAGACCGTGACAGCATTTCAAAACATGGCACAACCAAATGGCCTTGCAGGGGATGTCCCAAGGGATATCCTGCTTACCATGTATCCTGCACCGCGCCGCGTGGCCTGGGAGGAAAGCCTGCTGCAGAAATGCCCCGGGAAGCTGGAGATTCGCTTCGCGAGCACCACGAGGCCAGATGGCACGCCTATCAAGCCCTCGGAGCAAGATCCCGCCGTGTTTGAGGGCGTGACGATGCTCTTCTCATACTTGCCAGCACCTGCAGGTGCGTTGACTGCCCAGAATCATGATTGATATTCCTCCCTTCCCTTCAATACTGATGGTGGACGCACAGAGCTCGTACCAAAGCTTCGATTCGTCCAGGTGACCTCGGCGGGAACGGATCTCTGGGCTGATCATCCCAAGTATCTGGATAAGGGGGTGACTTTCTGTACGACCAGTGGTTCTTCTGCGTGAGTTTACGAAACACAGCTTGGCCACTGTTGTGGGAGTTTAGCGAGCTTTGCTAATAAACACACAAATTGGCAGGCCTCAAATCGCCGAATGGGTTCTTGGAAGCTGGCTCAGGTTTCGCAATGATTTCCCCAGGTATGAAGAGCAGCAGAGACAGTGCACTTGGGCAGTGGCGCCCACCACGGCCTGGGCGGCAGACTCTATCAATGCAAGAGTGTAAGTCACTTGGTCTCCTATTTCTTGACAATACCTTTGCATTCAAAAATTCCCATCTCATTGACTATCTTCATTCCTAGTGGTATTCTCGGCTATGGCGCCATCGGTCGCCAAGTTGCTCGCGTATGTAAAGCAATGGGCATGGAAATTCTTGCCTTCACCTCCACCCCCCGGCTTACTCCCGAATCTCGCCGCGACCGTGCCTACTGCGTGCCCGGGCTCGGCGACCCGGATGGAACCCTTCCCAGCGAGTGGTTCCACGGCACGACCAAGGACGATCTGAACAACTTCCTGGCACAGGGCCTTGACATGCTGGTTATCTCCCTCCCTCTGACCAAGGCCACCGAGAAGTTCATTTCGACGGAGCAGTTCGATATCCTGAGCGCTAAGAAGACGTTTGTCGTGAATATTGCGCGCGGACCGATCGTCGATACGGCAGCCCTTATCGAGGCTCTGGAACAGGACAAGATCCGCGGCGCGGCGGTGGATGTTACGGATCCGGAGCCGCTGCCTCGGGACCATGCGCTGTGGAAGGCCAAGAATTGTTTGGTCACGCCCCATGTCAGCTGGCAGTCGACAGGACAGTTCAAACGGGTTTTGGATATTCTTGCTGTCAACGTGGAGCGATTCTTCAACGGCGAACAGCTGGTGAATGAGCTCAAGAGGTGAACATGGGGAACAGGCATAGGTGTTGACTGGGCTTCGTCATTTGGCGCATTCGGGGTTGCATACGTGTGTTGGAGTTCCTTGAGACCTATGGGTGCTAGACGATACTGTAGACTGTATACATTTGTGCACAACTGCATGCATATCAGCCAAGCGATTTTAGAAGGCGGTCGTTAGACTTCCATCATACTAAGTTCTTGAATCAATAATTACATCAAAAGACCACTTTCACTCGTCATTCTCTGGAATCGCATATCCATCCGTTCCCTCATCACTTCTCTCCACTTTGATCTCATCCCACTCCACACCATTCATCGCCCTGACATACAGCGGACGGATCCGCCTCTGCTGCTCCACGAATCTCTGCTTGGCCTCTGGAAGTTTATCGACCAGCTCTTGTGGAGGGCCCAGAGGCACACCGTAGCATGCCACGCCACAAGTCTTGCAGAAAGGAGCGAGGTTGAACTTCCGGCCGAATGCGTAGGCCGTGGTGTTTTCTTCTCCCACAAGAGTGACTTGGTCTTTGTCGGGGTAAATGCTGGCAGCTGCCCGCTATGAAGAAGGTCAGACCGTGATAGGGAGCCTGGAGGAATAAAGGTGGAAGGGAGTCAACGTACTCTCACACATATGCTACAATTGTCCTCTTTGATCTGAACATCCTTGAGAGCAGGTGTCACCACGGTAAATGCCACTGTACCGCACTGACAGGACCCAGTGTAGACTTTCTTCTCGCGCTCATCATCAGAGGATACTTTCTGTGCTAAGGATTCGGGCAGCGGTATTGATGTCTCTTTGATGCTCGCAGAGGTACTGGAGATCAATGTAAGTAAGCATGTACTGGTAATTTAGTGCCGAAGTCTTGAGGGGAGAGCACAGACTCACTCTGTTGTCTCAACTTCGGTCCTGAAGGGATTTACACCAATAAATGCCCTGATCTTCCGTTGCAAAATACTTTAGCTTTGTCATCACCGCAAACCGTTCGTTGTGTCTTGGGAGAACCTACATTGACTCCTAATTTCCCCTCCAGCGGTCCCGTTTTATGGGTTCCATAGAGACCCGTTCCACAAGAAATACAGAACTATTGAACCCAGATTAGAGCATGAACATACAACCCTCGAATTGAACTCCACCCAACTTAAGCAAACAAACAAACCTCGTGCCTTAGAGCCTCCGTCTCAAACTCCCCTAACGTATCAGCACTGCCTCTAGTGTACTGTATGTGGCCCTCTCCAGGAAACGCCCACAGATAGCCCGACTTGTGGCATAGACTGCAATTGCACCCCATTGCTCGAGTGATGGCAGGCACCGTGACCTCGAATCTATTCCTGCCACAGTGGCAGTTGCCCTTGTATAAGGTCAGACCGTCGAAGCGACCACGTCCACCATCTGCATGCTGTGGTTGTTGGCTTGACTTGGACGTGGGGCGACTCAAGTTCAGTCCCGTCTCTTGGCGTACGACAGGCATTTCCACAGTTTTGAGTTGCCGAGGTTGCCGGTCGTGTAAGTTCGCAAGCAAATCACCGTTGTTTGAAACAGTATTCGAGGAGGAAGGGTGTTTTGTGAGGGGTCCTCGTGGGAAAACTTGACGTCGGTGTAGTGAGTGCGGCGCAGCAAGGCTCTTGTCCGAAAAGAGACTCGATTCTGACGCGAATTCAGCTCGTCAGGCCCCAAGCCTGAAGGGGTGTTCCCCGAAGCACATGTTATCGGGTCTTGGGATTCTTGCGTGCATGTAAAGCTGAAAACTAAAGGTATTATTTAGATCTTCACCGTGCGCCTTATTGCCTAGTAATTACTAGATAAACCTTATTTTTTAGATCATCAAGTCGTATATGTTACAAAACCCCAAGAGTGGCAAATTTTTATCGTCCAAAATGGTTTCAAGTGATTGTTTAATTCATCGTAAGCTTAGCCTGCGTTATGCGCAAGCAGACGATCGCTCAATGTAGAAACACGTTGTTGCTAAAATATCACGATCAAATATGTAATGAAACTGACTGCTAAATAATGAAAGCAAAGAAAAGAAATGAATGAGTGCTTCAACGCATGCCCCCGACTTTCGGACTTTGTTAAAAATATGAACACGTGCCGAGGAGTCATGGTGTGCAGCGCAGGCGTTTTCTGAATCCTACAGACTTCCCACTAGCCGTTACTGGGCGTTGTAGCTCTCCACTGCATCTGGGTTAGGAACGGCAATGCGGAAGGTCTTCGTGCTTGAGGTAGCTTGCGTGTGAAATCCCGCTCCGTCTTACCGCCGGTATCCGCCCGTGTTATCATTTCGCATCGCAAACCCTGGCCTTACCGATAACATGATCTGTTCATTAGAGAGCGGGGAAACTTTACAAAACGACAACGACAACGACAACGACTGAAACACTTTTACTCGAGACTTTTTTGGTTCACACACACAGAGATGAACAGCAAGATGGATGCTCCACAGGCCATCGCGCCCACAGAAAAGGAACGCCAGGCCGGGGTCTACTCGCCGCGCAACTTGCAGAGGGTGCTTGGGGCGCTGCACCGAGATGGCCTAGTTGTCCTGAGGGGTGTCATCGACAAGGAGCACATCGACGCGCTGAACGATAACATGTGCAAGGAGGCCGAGAGGATGATGGCCGATCCGAACCAGGCGTATAATCAGAACGTAAAGTGTAAGATGCTTACCCAGCTGCTTGACTTATCTCTTCGACATGCGTGGTGGGCCGGACTGACAGTGCTCTGCTGAAGCCAATTTCTTACAGAGGCCGCCGGTGACGGATGCGGCTCATCTTCACGAAGACATATACTTCAATTCTTTCCTCCTGCAGATCGCCAACTCGTGAGTGTTTCCGCAGGGACTGGGAAGATGTTGAATTGTGCTGGTGTTGACCCGGTCTACAGCTACCTGGGGCCGAAGCCCATCTGGAACTGGCTCACATCCAACACAGCCTTGGCTAACACCGCCGGCATGCGTCAGCCCGAGCACAAGGACTCAAACTTCGATCACCCCCTCTGCCCATACTACTTCATTGCCAACATCCCTCTCTGTGACTTTTCCGTCGAGAACGGCGCGACGGAGTTCTGGCTGGGGTCCTCCGTCTACACAACCATCGAGGACCAGCAGACTGTGGATCAGGACTGCACAGTCTCAAATAAGGATTATAAAGCAGGCGCACGCATACCCTGGATCTCAGAAGGGGCCAAGGAGGCCCGGAGGGCTGCTCGCCCGCCGCTTCAGCCGGAGGCTTATCGCGGGGATATTATGATCCGGGACCTACGAACATGGCACGCCGGTATGCCGAATCATTCTGACAAGCATCGAATCATGCTTGGGCTGGGATATCAGGTGAGAACCAGACAAAAACATTGAACATAATTAATTAATATGACATTTAGGCTGACTGACGCGATCATTAGAGCCCGGTTCACCCGAACTTTAAACAGCGTCTCCATCTTCCTCTCTCGCAGCAGGAATTCTTCTTGGGGAGGTCCAAGGGGAGGATAGAGGTCAGGGCCAATTTTTATGACGATGAGGAGTTCTCAAAGACGAAAGCCGACACGATGTTTGATATCTGTCCTCAGTATGCGTCTGATGAGTAGAAATTATGTGAGTTGTGTGGAGGACGGGGGATGTGGAACAGCACAGTAGATGCCAGATCGTAATAATGAGAAGGCTATTTGTCAAAATGTCTTTTGCATGAAGAATTGAATATTGATTAATCATACAAGTACCAGTCGTGATCAGGTAGAATTATAGTATAACTTTATGCAGCAGAGAGGGCCCAACATGAATCCACCTCGGCTACTCTCGTAAATCTAATATCCCTTACTGTAATCTGAGATGACTAGGTCTCCTTTCATTCAAGAGTTGCTTTGACATGTTCATCGCTCCGAGGGAATACTCAATATCATCTTTCAACAACCCTTAATTACATCGATTCCACATGGCACCTCAAAGTTTGCATTCCCAAACGCCGAGGCATCATTAGTTAAAAGGTTGTTACATCGAAATCACGTAGTATTACCCAGATATCGGCACGAGTCTTTGTGACATTGATCCGTTTGCTTCTAGAACAAAGTTTAGGAATCCAAAGGTGTTTCAACTAAGATACAAGTTCCTCGGTCCTTGCCTAGCAATGTTGCGACAGGGAGTAGCGTTAGATCTGAAGATAGGGGACGACGTCACGTTTCGATAATAGTCTACGCCTAGAGGCTGGCATGGCCCAATGGTGCGGATTCCTACCTATAGCATGGCGATATGTACAGTAGGACCTGGGGTGGGCTGGTGTAAGCCTGTTACGGGTTAGAGGACCAAGCATGATTCAAACTTTAAAATCAGCCTGCAGGAACATGCAGGAGTGTCTCCACTGGTTTAATTTACTATGTTGCAGCGCCAACGTTAGCCGTGAGAGCCGTGAGAGCCATCGTAAGGTTCAGGTCCAGGATAAAGCGGAAAATAAATCCCCCTTCGGGCGAGCAAACCGAGAAATAGCAAAGGGATAGCGTCTTTCGTTTGGTACCATAATATACACCCGATTCTCGACCTTGGCGACAAAACCAAGAAACATGTCGGTCCTACTCGTATATACAAGAGTGGGCGTTGTTTGATGTACATAGTAGTATAGCGCGCGCGCGCGCTGAGCGATTTCATGGAGGGGGGCCATTGGCTCCTTGTCAAAAAAAAGTCTATCGAAGAATCGTGAACGCCCAGCTGGCATCAGAGCCTGTTCGCCATGTGGGGGAAGGATTCACTAGCCCAAGAAAAAATAGCCCCCTTTTCGACTTCCAACAAGCACTTTACCATGACCACGGTATGTATTTGCGGGCCGACCACAAGCCACCGAATGTTGACGACATCGGGATGGCAGCCGGAATAAACCATCAAAAGACGTGGATCTCAGCGGGCCGGCTGCTCATCCAAGAACGGAATGCTCCCGAACTATCGGTCCCTTATTCGTGTACAAAGGTACGATGGAGATTCCCATATTAAGAGACTATGTGTCTCGTCTTGCCTCACTGATATCACGCTTTCGAGACTTCTTTGTCACTTACACTCTCATTGATGATTGGCTCTCATCCTTTCCTGATCTTTGTGTCTGCAGCCTTCTGTCCTTGGATTACCGTCTATCAATCTTTAACACATTCCTCACGCCATGTTGGTGAAATGCCAGCTTGCGGCTCTGGCGCTTGCAACGGTGACCAATGCTGCTCCCTTCTATGGCATCCATCTCAACAAAAGAGATCTTGCTAGCAGCTATGACTACGTGATTGTCGGCGCAGGTGCTGCCGGCTTGACCGTGGCCAATAGGCTTTCTGAGAACAGCAGTAAGTCTTGACATACACACACACTGGTACCCTAACCTTAAAACCATTCTTTGTATAGCAAAGGCTAAATCAACAACTTTTCACCCTGCAGATGTAACCGTTCTCGTGATCGAGGCCGGAGATTTGTAAATTTTTGCAACCCTCCCTGGGCAGAGTCAAACATAAGTACCGGAATCGCTAGTACAATGACTGACTTGGCAATCTCACAGTGACCAGGACGAGGACTACATCACCATCCCGGGACTGGCCGGCGGAGCAATCGGTACCAAATATGACTGGAATATCAGCTACGCAGCGAACCCCGAGTTACAAGATCGAGAAGTATCGATTCCCCAGGGCAGGATTGTCGGGGGCTCGACAAAGTTGAACCGCATGGTCTTCGACCGAGGCTCCAAGGCAGACTTTGATGCCTGGGCTGAACTGGGAAACACCGGCTGGGACTATGCGGGGCTGTATCCGTACTTCAAAAAGGTTCGCAGACTTTGACCGCAGTGGTTCAACAGAAGAAATGACTAAGGAAAGCTGACTGTTTTTCTCTCTCTCCACAGCAAGAGAAGTTCACAGGTCCTGATGCAAATATTGTTGCTGAGTACGGTGTTGAGACCGACCCAAGCTCGCACGGTTATTCTGGAAACGTGCAGGTCAGCTATTCGCCGTTCTTCTGGCCATTGACGCGTAAGTCCTAGTCTTTTTTTTCTTCTTGTTTACCTCCTTCTTTTCTTCAAGTCTGCCAATCAATGTCGCTGTCTCTGCGTGTGTCTAATTTTGTCTCCTAGACAATATCGTCGACGCGACGGAGGAGTTGGGAATTACTATTCCGACGGATCAGGCCTCTGGAGAACCAATTGGAGGGTATTTCTGCCCTCACAATATCGACCCAATCACGATCACACGTTCCTCAGCAGAGGAGGCTGAATACGATGGTGTGAAGAATCGCACAAACCTCCACCTCGTCACCGGCCAGCAAGTAACGCGGCTGATCGTGGACTCGTCCAATGGCACGGCGAGGATCACTGGTGTGGAGGTAAGAATATTCAGCGAGAGGCTCGTTATTAGCTCCTTGTCCAAGAAACATCCAAACTAATTCCGATCCAGTACGCAGCATCCGTCGACGCGGAGAAGTCGACAATCTCCGTGGACACTGAAGCCATCTTGGCTGCTGGGGCTATCTTCACGCCACAGATCCTCCAAGTGTCCGGGATTGGATCAAGCAGCCTTCATGAGGAGATTGGAGTCTCAACAGCCGTGGATCTGCCAGCTGTTGGACAGAATTTCCAGGATCATGTTCTCCTGTCCACGGTTGCAACAGGTGAGTCTATTCGATATTGACACCTTTCAATACTAAAAGAGCGCCTGTTTGACAAATCCTCCAAAGTGACCACCAGCGAAATCACGAGCAGTAATCTCACCAGCAATGCCACCTTCGCAGCCGAAGCACTGGCCGAATACGAACTGGACAAGACAGGGCCCTACTCTACACCCACCGGCGACTTCCTGGTGTTCTTGCCTCTGTCCACATTCACCAACGACACCTCCATTGCTGCCCAGGCCGCCACCCAGAATGGAACCCAGTACCTCCCAGCTGACACACCAGCTGAGGTGGTCGCCGGCTACGAAAAACAGCAGGCTGTCATGAACAGCCGTCTCAACAACACGGACTCGGCCATCATGGAGTATATCTGGGACACAGGCTCGATTGTCCTCGGACTCGAGCACCCTTACTCCCGCGGGACCGTCCGCGCAGGCTCGAACAGCACCTTCGATGCACCCATCGCCACGCCCGGCTACCTGTCCAACCCAATTGACGTGCAGGTGCTGATCGAAGCGGTCAAGTACACCCGGATCATCAGGGATACCGCCGCCATCCAGAGCCTGCTGCCCGTCGAGACCTCACCAGGGCTGAACGTGACGAGCGACGCGGACATTGAGGACTTTATCCGGGCGAACGCGGCCACGCTGTACCACCCATCTGGGAGTTGCAAGATGGGACCAAGGGAGGAGGGAGGCGTGGTGGACACATCTTTGAAGGTCTATGGGACGAGCAACCTGCGGGTTGTGGATGCAAGCGTTATTCCGTTGATGCCGGCGACACATATCATGACGGTTGTCTATGGTATTGCAGAGAAGGTATGTTCGCTACGATGGTCATCTCATATTCGCGTCCTTGGTGTAAAGATTGCTAACTTTTGACTCCTCCAAAGGCTTCCGATATTATCAAAGGCGCATCACCATGAACCACTGGTTTGTGATCAAGAGACTTTAGACATCTATTTACCTTCTAGTGAAGATATTCAATATACGTTTCTAGACTAGAAATTTGAACTTGACCGCCAGATTATCAAATTTTTTCTTTCTTTTTGGTTTGGGGGACACTGAGATTTTACTGGAAGATCAGTTCTTTTTTTCTCGTACAGAGAAGATATCTCTCTTGAGGAATACAACTACACAAACTGTCTCTTGAGACACCACATCTCTACGACCAGACCCATAAAACCTTCACAATCCCATGAATTTACTTAAGCAACAGCTTTCAACGCCCCACAAGATCAGTACGTTAAAATTGCGAGGCTCGCAAATCTCGGAACTTGTCGATAGTCCAGATGGCCAACCCACTCTCACCACGCTTGAGTCATGAGCTACCTTTGCCACTTGATTCTTTCATCCACATTGGCAAGATGGCCGAGCGGTCTAAGGCGCCACGTTCAGGTCCTTCAAACTTGAATAACTCTTCGTGGTCTCGCAAGAGGCGTGAGTTCGAATCTCACTCTTGTCAATTTGCTTTTTGTTGCCACCGTTTTGTGGTTTTTGGATCTAGAATCTGGTTGGTAGATGTGAGACATGATTCCGTGGTACGTTGGCTGGTTTATGGACTTGCATTTCACTTGTCTCTTTTTTTTTTCTCCAGTCGTAGGAAGACTCGGAGGGGAGAAGAACAAAAAAATTTATTGAAAGATCGATATTACATGGTCATGTCTCGTTCCATTGCTAACTTGATTCCAACGTCAGATTAATATATATAAATGCAATCCCCATCCAGGACTAAATCCGCCTCGTCTAGCAGCTCAGAGATGATATTTGAAGTCCAGCTCCCGGTCTCCAGTCTTGACCTTCCTCGTGTCCTCAATCTCTCCCCTCGCAATCTTGTCCTTGGTCCTAGTCTGGCGAGAAATATACAGGGCCTTGGACGCAATGAAAAGCTGTGCAACACCAATCGACCCCAAGCTGAACGCATTGCCCAGCGTATACGGGGCCTTCCGGTAGATCTGACCCGCCACAATCCCTGCACAGTTGCCCATGGTCTGCTGGAACCCAATGGCCGCCGCCCTCCTGTAGTGCGGCGCGACGTTGACGTTCAGCCAGGTCAGGTTGATCCCGGGCCCGTTGTAGGCGGCGATGGCGCAGAGGAAAGTGCCAAAGAACTTGACGCCGTTGGACACGGGGCTGAGGATGAGGGCATAGCCAATGATGCCAATGCAGTTAGCAAAGACGAGGAAGGGCGAGCGCAGGGTGAAGCGGTCCGAGGCGAAGGAGAGGGCGAGGAAGCTGCCGCCTCCAACGATGTAGACGGGGATGGTGAGGTACTGAGCCTGCAGGGAGTTGTAGCCCATGGATTCGATGATGGAAGGGAGGAATGTGGAGAAGCCGTAGAGGAGGATGTCTTGACAGAACTGAATAGCGCCGCTGGTGAGAGGGGAAAAAAAGAATGTGTGGGTTAGCGAGGATCCTCTTGACATACTATCATGCTCTCATGCTTGAGTTTGAGGAAAGAGAGGGAGATCTAGTTTGCTTACCTGAACCACAGCTTGGGGTCACGCAGCGTGATGAATATCTCCTGCCAGCTGAACTCCTCGGAGCCCATATATCGAGCGCGCTGCTGGGCTCGAATACTCATGAGCGCCTTCTCGCGGTCGTTCAGGAAATATGCGTTGCTTGGGTCGTTGGGCAGACAAAACCAGACAATCAGGGCAACCACCATGCTGAAGATGCCTTCGATAATATAAACCCACCGCCAGCCGGCATATCCGCCGACGCCGTCCATCTTCAGGATGAGGTACGCGAGCAGGCCACCAAAGGCACCCGACAGGGCCGTGCACACAAACAGGTACGAGACACGCCTCGCTTGTTCCTCCCGCTTGTACACCATGGTCAGGTACAGGTTCAGGCCCGGGAACAAGCCGCCCTCGCATGCACCCAGGACGAGTCGTGCAGCGTACATGCCGCCGATGCTGGTGATAAAGCCAGAAAATATGGTGGTCAGCGACCAGATGATGCAGAGACCCGTCATCAGGATGCGCGGCGTGATTTTCTTCAGAGCGATGGCCCAGGGCGCCTCGACGAGGACGTAGGTGGCGTAGAAGATAGAGACGGCCGTGGAGATCTCCTCGGTGCTGGCGTGGATATCCTCGGGCATGCCGGCTACCTTGACGTTTCCGATGTTGGAGCGGTCGAGGAAGCACGAGAGGTAGACGAGCATGATGACGGGGACGAAGAAGAGGTCCAGCTTCGCGAGCAGCTTGCGCTCCTCGGCCGGCTCGATGGTCTCGATGGCCGTCGTCGACGACAGCGCTGCACCTTGTTCGGCTGACATCGGCCGCTTCTCCGTCATCTCGCCCTTGGTGGACAAGTTGTCCAGGGACGGCTGTGCTGACATATTTTGTTGCGATGCTGGGACCGGTGAAAGGAAGGACACAGGAGGGGAAAGAAGGAGAGGGCCTTTGCTTTGCCTTTCTCAAGCTCTCCTGACGATCCCATGTGAAAATTGGATTTGAAACCCTTTTAATAAAGTATTCATGAACCTCATCAACAATGAGAAGAAAAATGATAGTGATTGTACATAGTATTGGTGGTTCCGGCATATGGAGACGCCACCCGATGGAGCAGAGGAGAGACAATCTGAGATAAGCTGAAGGGGGAACTTTCCGTAGACTGGTCGCGCTATCAATCAATTAGGTATACTAGGGGTATAAGAAATCAGCATCGCCCGATCAGAGGGGAACCAAACGTCTCCACACTACCGAACATTGACATTATCGGCTCATGACTCTCACTGCTGCTCAACACTCTCTCGCGGTCTCGTGCCGACTCCGATCCCCCCCAAGGATTCCATAGCCGCTAAGACATCATCGGTGGGCCACGCCGCCTGGTGGTGGTTCATTAACACTTGTAGTGGGGGGGATGGCCGGGTAGGCAGCGAAGAGAGGCGATCGGAGAGGTTTCCCGACCTGTGGGGCCGAAATCGAATGCTTATAGGCCCTGAGACCTTCGTTAAGTACATTGCATATGCACTTATTACGGTTTCGCCCTTTTCAGTAAGCAAATATATCTTAGCACTCTTGCTTTAGAATCTGATGGTCATTTGCAACAGAAGTTGTGCTGCATTGCTCCAAATCTACTTGAGATATATTGGCAGTATAAACTATTACATTGAAGCAAAGCATAGGTGTTATGCACTCAGTAGATGCATATTTTTGTTCCTGTCCTATTTTTCGTTTGTGATGGAACATCTGCGCAATGATTTTTATCGGTGGTCTTATGAAAGCACCTGCGAATCAACGCTCTGTCAATATCGTCTCTGAATATTAGTGGATTGGTGCGCTGCAGAAAGAAGGAAAGAAAGCGGAAAACGGACGGAAAACAGCTATCGAGATGAGGCTATCTAGATAGAGTGTATCTGGCGATAATTAGTGGGGGCCAGTGACTCACTGGCCCTCGCACATCTTCGGTTGCAATTCGTAGACAGTAACTATGACATTTGCAATCAACTACTTATGCACTGTGACCTATTCCCGATTCCAGAACCGCGACAATCACATGCGCATTGCTTGTGTTTGCCTCGAGAGCAAGTTCTCGCCAACATTCTTGTCAATAATAGACTTCTGTCGAATATAGAGCGTAACCTATGGTAGAAGGAAGCACAACTGTACCCCCCAACGACTACTTATGCAAGTGAACAGTGTTGACTAGGAATCGACTCATAGTTATGACACAACAGTGTCTCACCATATCATGAAATGCGGCCGGTGGAACACGACCGGCATTATTATCGACGCATTATTTGATGTTGGTCAAGTTCAAAACGTCACTTTTCGAGAATCCAGAAGATGAGCCAGTCAGTAGAGATCAATAGTGTGAGCAGCGACAATCTTGGAGCATGATCTGGCCATACCTTGAGTGACTATTGGAGTAATCTTGCCGTGTCGCAGATAGTCAGCTGTCAGACACGACAAGGGATGTGGTCCCGGTGAGAACCTACTGTCTGTACACGAGGACGTTCCAGAAAGTTGACTCCTAGGCAGGACTGAATCAAATCACAGACCAGAATCACCTCGCTTCCTGTTCATCCGGAGGTTTTACGAGCTTGTCGGCTAACGATTTGATTACACTGCGGTTAAGCCCTAGTCTCGGAAAACGGAGCGATATCATCTTCTGTAAAGTGGCGTGAAAGCCAGGGATGGTGATATGGCACACGCCTGATAGCGTGCAGTAATTAAGGAAAACGTTGTTGTCTTGTTTCTTCCTCCCAAGTTTTATCTTTGAGATCCTCAAGTATGTTAAAAGTTCATCAACTTCGGAGGCGTCGACCTACCTAATTGGCCTCTCTCCTTGGTAGGCCAACCTCGGTGTCAGTCCCCGACGAGGCTGGTCTGGTGGTTCTTCAATTTCACATGAGACCAATATCGAGGTGACTTTTTCAGCTCCCATGGGAAGATGTTGACTATACCAAAGCTGGAGGAATCCGACCTGCATGAACAGCGAGCACTGCATATGAAGCGTTTGCCCCGGCTTTAAAAGTGCTTTTGTATATGCACTTACACCCTAGTTACTGGTGCTAAGGCTTCAGATATGCACAAAACCCACTGCCCCACGTCCAGCTATCACCCCGTTTAGCCGCAGCCGAAGCCGACGACGTGCATCTCTCTCTTACTACTGCACCCCGCCGTCAGCCTCGAACGCCCTTGCTTCGCCTCGATGATCTTCTATCCACGCGACTCTCCTCGCAGCCTCAATGCCTCCGGGGTTCGAGACCCAATACCTGAGACTTCGAATCATTCATTAACCCGTCCATTTGTCATAGGGATTCCATCTTGGTGGATCTTTCCCCTTGTTTCCCCATGGAGTCGGGACACTGTATCGACGATCGAGACCTTTTCGCTTTGGCTGGGCTGAGCTAAACAAGAAGATTGCATTGTTATTCTGTCTTGTCCTTCTCCAGATTGACGACTTATTGACTCCACTCTGCCATGCCTCGCGTGGCATCACATGGTTCCGCTGGGTCACCCCCCACCAGGGCCAGTGAGAATCTGTTGAGGCCTGTCGCGTGAGTTTTCCTAGTCCACAGCCAGGTCATCTTGCCGCTGCTGCCACTGGAAGCCGTCGAAGCTGTCGAGAGATCTCAACAGGTGAGTGGGTTGTGCTGACAGGACACGCATCAGCTGTAACCGTTGTCGCGATCGTCGATCTTACTGTTCAAAAGATCGACCAAAATGTACAAGATGTCAGGCGGGCGGCTTCAAATGTGTCTATGAAACCGCCAGAAAGATCACCGTCAATGAAGCGTGAGTTGTTCCTTACAGTAATTAGTTTTATCAAAGTCGTATTGCTTTCCCCTCAAGCTGACAATCATTAGATACCTGAGACACCTCGAAGCCAAGGTCAAATTCTACGAAGGTGTGTCTGTCTCATATATATATATATATATACTTATTAACCATGCATTCGAGAGTGGACCAACTCCCCTCCACCTCCTTCGTGTCACTGACGTTGTTCTAGAGACATATCCCCATCTTCGAATGGACGCTGGAAAGACTGCATCGACCCGATTCTCATCCTCTCGTGAGGAAGATGACGAGATCGAAGATGACTTGTTGCTCCCTGAGGAGTTCACTCAGCTGAGTGTAGAGTCTCCCAGAAGCACATCCACAGGTAGGCAACTGGGCGGGAGTGGTTGTTATTTTCCCAAATCCTTCCCAGGACTCCTTCGGCTGATCAGCTTCTCCAGGCTTCAAAGGCCCCGCGCATTCAGACCACTTCCTCAAGAGTTTCGGAAAAGTTTCTCTGCTGCAGGATGATGGAAGTCTAGATCAGCATGAAGACTTATACGACAGAGAGGCGCTCCCCTCGCGGCGGTTCTCTCAGAACAGTCATATTCGGCTACCTCCGATGGACATTGCCCGACAGCTATACGCTGCGCAGTACACATATATCGGCACCATTTTCGCCTGGACCGACCCAGCTGCTTTCGAGTGTCTCATGCAGGAGGCGTACCAGGGCCCTCCGGACCTCGGCGACATCACCTCCTGCCTGGTCCACTCAAAACTGCTCGTCATCCTGGCGTTTGGGAAAATGTACTCAGTCAACCAGTGGATTGACTGGCAGGGGCCTCCTGGATTTGACTACTTCACTCGCGCGCTGGAGCTTCTTCCCGACGTGCACGAGGAAGGCTCTATTTTGTTCGTGGAGACTCTTGCTCTGGTTGGCTATTTCATGCAGAACCTGAACAGGAGAGACGCCGCGTTCTTATATGTCGGCATGGCCCTCAGGATGGCAATCACACTAGGCCTGCACCAGGAGTCAACCAACAGTGAGCTGGACGATGTCACGAGAGAGCGCAGGAGGCGTGTCTGGTGGAGCGTTTACAGTCTGGATCGCATTCATAGCGTCAAGTCAGGCAACCCTATCACCATCTATGATGAAGACATCGGCGTCTCTTTCCCGTCCAAGCTCCCAAATGAGCCCGACTACTCGGCTGCGGACGCCCTCAGGAATTACACCAAACTCTCTCAGATCTGTGGCGAGATCACCGTCAGCATCTACCGCCGTACACCCAAGTCCGGGTTGACCTTGATGGCGGCCGTGAAGAAGATCATCATGGCCTTGTCCAAGTGGCACCAGGAGCTTCCCGAGGAGCTGCGTTTCGATCCAGCACGCCTAAGCATCAGCCGAGAGTCCGTGTCGACACTTCTTCACTACTCACAATGCATCAACATGACCGCACGGCCGCTGTTGTTCCACGTAGTGCAGAAGCGTCTCAAGGCAGGCCTAGCCGACAAAGAAAGAGACTGGAGGGAGGGTCTCACACAGACCACGGTCAAGGTCATCGAGATGTGTGTGGCTGCGTCCCAGGACACGATCAACATGATGACTATCGCTGCGCAGAAGAACCTCGTTGCCACCTATGGCTATATGGACTCAGAACACGCCTTTTCCGCCGCTATCGTCCTCGTCATGGTCTGTGTGGCGTTCCCCACCGACCAGCAGAACACCAGTTCCATGAACGCGGCCCTTGAACTCCTTCGAGCCATGTCGCAGAAGGGCAACAGCCACATGGCGACCCGCTACGACCTCTTGGACCGGCTGAGGATCACCTTCATTCCAGATGCCGTACCCATATCCACCACTTTGAATGAGCAGCCATCGGTGCCCGCGCAGATCTTTCAGATGTCTCCAGCCACATCCCCTTCCGCCACTCGTCAGCAGCCTGTGCCGTCGTTGTCTCCTGGCAGCAACATGGAGGTCTCTCGACGTCTGTCCCTGCAGCAGCAGGCAAACTCGGTCCCAGGCCACGACCCAGCCGTCCCTGTCCCAGCTGGAGGCGCCAGGAGAATGAACGTGCACCCGGGCCTACACGTCACCGGCGGCTTTCCACAGCAAACCTTTTCGCAGATGCCAGACTTCACGTTCCTGACCAACCCGAGCCTGGGTGAGGGCATGTTCTATGATGTGGACATGAGCAGCGTCGGCAATAACAACCAGGACTTTTGGGAAGAGGCTTTTGCGAATCCTGCTGGTGACCCAGGCAACACACTAATGGAGAGTCTTGAATGGACGCAACCGGGCAATGGATCAATATAGCTGTCATGACATTTTAAGGAGAGCCTGAATGGCTGACTTGGGTGCGGAGTCACAGGACTGTTAAGGATTGAGGAAGCTTCTTTGACATGTGTGGACTGATATTTGAGTGTATTTGAGAGGCTCTTTATATTGACTCGTGCTCTCTGACTTGCGAAGTTTCTGTGTTAACAAGCTTTTGGGTTTTGGATGAGAATATGACCACAAACGAGGCTGATGATAATGCCGCTACACAAATCAATATTTTCGCATAGACAATAGATAATAAGTAGTGTTACATTTGCTGGCTCCTAACATTCATGCTCCTACACAACTGCGTTACTTATTATCGCTTTGGATTAATATTTTTGCCTAATTTCGAGATTTTTGGTCTAATTGTTCTGACCCTATTATCTTTCAATAATTACCTTCCAATCACATTACCAATCATAAGTACTTACTTACTTATCAACCTTATTATCTGCCTCCGAAATTCTGGCTTATAGTCTGTTCTTGCACAGTTCCTTAATACCTCTTATGTAGTGAAATCACTCAAGCTGGCCTAGCTCATCACTTTGCTTCATGTATCTCTAGTAGCTGGAGCAGCTTTTGACTACCCAAGTCCTCACCACGGATCCACTTTTGCAAATAATGCTCTCTTGTTCTCATATTTGGTAAAATGGTGTTTAATTGTGGTTTGTAATGATTGTTGTTTGGAATAATTAGATATGTTGTCTGCAGGTTTATCCGCATTACTCGCCCCAGGCCATTTGGCATTGTTCGGGTTGTCCCAATGCTTTTGCTTCCCACTTCGCCCACACTCACCCACATCCACTGAAGGCCCTCCTATAATGATAATGCTACCTCGTTTCCAAAGCCAGGGCTTGTAACTCCGGAAGCAGCCTTCATAGCAATAGTAGCCACGACAGCGTACTTTTAATTGTTCTAGCCACGCCGAAATGACATGCACTCGAACGGAGCAGGCAGCTGCAGAAGTGATATCCTTGGAAATAGGCACCACACGATAGCGTTTGGTGGCATATTCGGCCACTCTGAGATGAGAAGTCGGAAATAGGCTTTGGTAAATGAACAGACGCACGCTCTTAGGCGGGTTGCAACGGCGGGGCCTGATCATATTTTCCTCCGGTCGGCAATAGTTGAATGGCAAGGACGAGAAGTTGTACTCGGGGTAATTCTTTTGGGAACGATTTAGAGAGTAAATGGAGATGCCAAAGATTATTTCCATCTCTTCCCCTTGCTGAGAGCGATGAGGTCGATATCATCGTTTGCTGTGACTGAGGTAACGTAAACTCTGCGGTCGTCATCAGACTTCCCAAACCTATTCCAAGATAGCTTTCAGACGATGATACTGGACCCCCCCCCCCCCCGGGACCCAATAATCTGTGCTGTCTCAGATTCGAATAACCCTCCGGAACTAATTACCTGCATGGCTTCGTAGTGTATCGTGCCAGGTGTTTATTGGAGACCGAAATACGAGGACTGGTCATAAAAACCCAAGATGAAGAGAAGAGATTTTTGCCTATCTTTTTCTCACGACAGAAATACACAGCTTTGAGTGGTGGTATAGCAGGAGAAGCGCAAGGTTGTGAACCTCAGGGCATCAAGCAGATAGCAACCCTTGCGTACGTGACAAAGTAGCTTGTGGCTGAGAACATGATGAGATAGCCCTAAGTGGACGTCAGGGCCTTGGTTTTCCCATGTCGTTGTTGTGGTTGCCCTTGTCGCCGAATCTGATCCATACACTTCCTCCGTAATTTGTCCGCTTTGATAGCAATTATTCCTCAATACATTGGTAAGAAGACACCATGATTCTTTTGTATTGGATCAGGCAGACATTGATGGTCGTTGTCAGACGGTCAATTGGTCGTCGAAGGACCGACTTGCAAGAGGAAAGGTGATTCATGCTTAGAAAATTGATGGATATAGATGGTATATCCGAGGGCTAGCCTTTTTGTCATGGGCCGGAATAAACACGGGAGGATTTGTGAAGAACATAGCGGTGTCTCCTTGATTCATAGCTCTGTCCTATGGTCTCTATTGCCAGGTGATCGCGGAAACGGTGAAGCGGCTCGGACGGATTTCGGAGGACCACGCGAATGAATATTTCGGTCTCCCTTATGCCGGAGACAACACTACCACCGCGTGTAAGGGGTATGGCTGCCAAGGTTGTGCTGTGGTGGCGTCGGGAGGATGAAACTGGTTGTAATGACGGATATGCATTTCAAGTACAGTCGCAGAGCACCTCCAGATCCGCGGCCAGGGCGTCAACGCAACCCCCGATGCCGCCTTGCTCTTGTCCAGAAAATGGTACCAGTGGCAGTTTATAGCGGAGTCGGCTTATGGCGCGGCCTCGCCATATGATTCATTGTCCCTAGCACTGTCCACATAGAGCATCGTCGTCACCATGTATAGGAGCAGGCGCCACATTGTCTGTCGCGGTCCATGACGGCGATATGGATGACTTGAACGGCCGGAACCACCAATAACCTCGGAATCCGGCTAGCTGATGGAAGCCAGGACCTTGAGTGTACCTTCTTCGAGCCGTGCATTGATTTCTTCTCCAGCCTCAATAAGAATCTCCGAATGCTCGCGCCGACGTACACGCATTCCTTCTCCCGGGCCCTACGGCGACCCCTCCTCTTGGGCACCGAGTACCTCCTCAAGGTGTATTGGAGAAATCGTATGTCCACATCATGTAGTCATAACCGCCTAGGCGAAGATGTAGGGGAATTCGTGCTGCACGGTGAGATGTTATTGCCGTCCTCCCAGCTGCACATCTCACCACCTCTTCCCCACCAGGCACGCATGAAATCCGCAAGCCACAAGTGAGCTGGGAATAAAGTGTAATATGCGCCACAACAGCATACAACGAATACGTGTTGTTGTTACCGAGAATAATTCTTAGAGATCCGAGCTATCTCTGTTGGCTTAGTGCTTGGTAGCCAGACAGCGGAGGCATTGTGAAATCAGGATGCGGTTGTTCCCATAGCTGTTTATTGGGTAGCAGAAAGCTGTCTTGGGCCAGGATGTGTGTGGCTCAGCAAAAGAGCTCTGGTTTCAGCGAAAACGCAGCCGGTATTTATAGTCCACAGCTTCACTGCACTCACGATGCATTCCTGCATCACCTCGGAAGGTCACCATACTCATCAAGTCAGAACATAATCGGTACTCGTTGAGTAGTGACAAACAGAGCTCTGGGATTCACTTCGGGAACTATATAACTAAAGAGATGCAGACAATACGAAAACTGAATGGAGGTGCCTTCAGAATCACGTTGGGCTAGTTTTGGACAACAGATCTTATGTCACAATTGATCACCTATTTAATTGTCGACTTTACATAGTCGCTTTAGCATTCTTTGTTACTCTATACAGAAATCATCGCATTGATTAATACAGTATACTACCAGAGCCAATAGTCCAACACCTTTGCAGAGCTGAACAACAATGGCATAACGGCACAACCACAGCACCGGCACATTTGAAGGACCACAAAACAAGACATACATCGAGCCCTTGAACGCTTCACTTGTTGCATACAGGATATGATTATAATGAGGAGTAGGTGATTACCTTTACCAGTGACAACAGCTTCGTCTTCCAAAATTGGTGGATTCGATGCCGACTGCGGACTGCGGAATATAGGAGAGCGTCTGAGACGGTATTACTTGGAAACACGTCTAAACTAAATTATTGCAGAAAGAAACAGTGGCAAATGATGGTACAATTTTTGACACCCCTCCCCAGCAGCACGAGCAGCTGCCACTACGTTCTTTGCTTGGTGATGCCTACTTAAGCAGATTTTCTAGCAGCCCAATCGACTGACACGTTAGAAAAACTCTGCGATTCTCGATCATCTTGTTGATGCATCTTCCTCTACCCCCCTGTCGATGTCACCACCTGTATTGGTGCTCTTCATTGCGCCATAATGGTATCGAAATATGCCTCATTGCAGGCAGCAGCCTATAATCGTAGAACTCTTCTTGAAGGTCGAAGCAATGAGTCATTGACGGTGAGAGTCGAGATAAGAGAAAGAAGAAGACGTATTGTTTGGCTGGGCTGGGTAGACTTTGATAATTGAAGTTGACACCTGTCCTCAACTTCGGCCCGCGGCGCACGATACTGACAGGGTTTGGCCCGTCAGGCATGCATAAGTTTCCTGCGGCTGTGTGGCCGGATCAAGCGGCTGAGGCACAGCACCCGCAACAAGTCCTCCCTAATGTTATCTTCAGTGAGATGAGGAACAGAAGCATTCAAATGTGCCAGAAACCCCCTTCAATATCATGTGGGATAGGACACGAAGAGTCAAACTGGCTATCGACATCTCCCACGTCGTTGTCACAATTATTTAAGCCCCTTAATTACTTTCGAGCCACTTACCAGTTTTTGACATGGCTCAATTGTTGATCACCAACTGCACCGTCGAGGATGCAGCCGAGATGGCTCATAACAACATACCAGCTTTCTGGCAGGACCAGAACTGGCGGTATTGCTGGGTGCATTTCGGACTGGAGAAGCTCATCAAGGCCACCATCGACCGATACCCTCGCAACCAGCTCCTCAAAGACCGTGACGCCCTGCGCCACTTCAAAGCTGTCGACCCCGAGACTGGAAAGCTCATCGGCTATATCCGCTGGCGACTGCCTGTGAACCGCTGCAAGAATGAAAACGGGGACCCGGTCTGGCCAGAGGGTCAGGTCCCGGATGTCAGCCCCGAGGAGAGAGAGGCATTTCACAAGAAGGCCCAGGCAGCGGAGTGGAAACCGAAAGATTTTGGTGACGACGACCATTTCGATGAAGTTTTTGCCCAAAAAAGGGACGCACTTGTGGCCGAGAGGGAGTACATCAGTACGTTTGTTCATATAAATATATCCTTGTCGGGATCAATATCGTGGACTGACTAGCGAGTCTTGACTCTCGTGATTTGATTAGTTCTGGACTATCTGGCGGTCCATCCTGACATTCAAGGCAAAGGTATCGGGTCGGCTCTCGTCAACCATGGTATACAGAAGGCTCGAGAATTGGGCATCGACGTCTTCGTTCTGGCCTTCGCCAGTGGCTTCAAGCTCTACGAAAACGCCGGCTTCGAGGTACTAGAGACAGTTGACCAGGATGCTACGAAGGTTGGAGGGACTGAACACTATATCGTCAGACTCATGGAGCTTCGTGTCCGGGAGGGCTGAGCACGCCTGAGGGATACAGATAATATCACCTACGTCTAAGCAAATAAGTACTTACTTTGTAAGTACGCAGTATGAGTCTGGAGCCTATTCACAAGATGGTTTAGTTTTTGATTTAAAATAATGCGAATTATCCTTTCCCTCTGCATGAGTTGGCTGAGGCCCTACCCCTTATATCGGCACTACCTGTCACGTGTTCGATATGCGTTGCTGTATTTAAGTAAAACATTAAACACGATGTTAATTAAAGAGAGGAGGGGGTCCATCCGCAAAATCATGCGTGCTGCTGTCACATATGAAGCGGGGTGTACAAGGCCTGGAGGCATCCTGTTCGTGCGGCTAAAGGTAAACTTTCACTGCCCCGTAAACAAACGCCCGTATATGCAAGTCATTATTCGATCCGTCAACTCAGCTAGATCCACAATCCCCCCCTCCCCCCCAACTTCGCCTGTGAAAAGCGTTTGAAACAACGTACGATACCAGAGATTGATGTGTCAATATGCTATGACCAGCCTAAACTTCATTATCCGCAAGTTCGGCGGCTGTGTCTGTTCTCGGCCATGAATATACCGAGTCGTGTCGTATTTCTGATCACCAGGTCATGACCCCTGATAAATAAAATCAATGCTACCAAGCAGATTTGGAAGTTCATATGAGCCCCAGATTCCGTCTCTTACCAGCAGATGCTTCTGTAGATTTCCTAGATGGTATCTAAGTCCTCAACGTCGATCAGAGGCCAATTTCAGGCTCAAAATTCAACATGATGTCCAAGCGAGGATTGTTGGCTTCTTTGGGGCTGACCACGATCCTGACACTTGGTGGTGTTGCTGCTGAAAACGACAAAAGAGATGTTATTGTCACATTCAATGATATTTTTGTTCCTCCATCGGATTATATCATCCCCAAGACGCTCTATGGACGCACCGTCCAGCTAACAGATGGCACACTCCTCGCGACCTGGTGAGTGGACTCTTCTTTTTCCTGACAATGGATCTGCAGCGTGAATTTACAGGCATTGATCAAGAGCCAACAATCACAGGGAAAACTACTCTCCAGAACCGCCCAATGTCTATTTTCCGATTTACCGAAGTAGCGATTATGGCCAAACCTGGGCCGCTTTTTCCAACGTCACAGACCAAGTCAACGACTGGGGCCTGCGCTATCAGCCCTTCCTATATTTACTCCCACAAGCCATCGGCGATCTAGCGGCAGGAACTATACTATGCGCAGGAAACTCCATCCCGTCAGACTTGAGCCAGACTCAAATCGACCTGTACGCATCCACAGACGACGGTGCCTCTTGGTCCTACGTCTCGAGCATCGCCTCTGGCGGCGTGGCAGAACCCGTCAACGGTGATACGCCAGTATGGGAGCCTTTTCTGATGGTATATGACGACCAGCTGGTGGTATACTACTCGGACCAGAGCGACACAACCTACGCCCAGAAACTCGCCCACAAAACCTCCACAGACGGCGTGACGTGGGGCACTGAGGTCAACGACGTCGCGCAGCCGACATATTCCGCCCGCCCAGGCATGGCCACCGTCGCTGAGATGGGAAATGGCGGGTACATCTTGACGTACGAGTACTGTGGGACCGAGGCCTGCGATGTGTATTATCGCATCAGCGACAGCCCGCTGACATTCGGTTCTGCGACTGATAACAAGCTCACGGTGAGTGGAGCTACACCCGTTGGTTCTCCGTACGTTGTCTGGAGCTCGTCGGGCGGGACCAACGGCACGATTGTTGTGACCGCGGCCAGCAACACGCAGATCTTCGTCAACACTGCTCTTGGGGACCCCAACTCTTGGGTTGAGTATGACACGCCTCAGTCCGGCGCCTACTCACGGCATCTGCGTGTCATGGATGATTCGGATTACCTTCTCATCATGAGTGCCGGGTATCTAAATAGTGATAATTGGGTCACCCTGAGTGTGATGGAGTTACCAAACCTGTGAAAAAAAGAACATGGTTTCGAATGATCATAATAAAACAGTTGTCGCAACACTTCTTCTAAGTAACTTTGAACAATTGCTTTGTGAACAGAAAACGATATATTATTCGCGCTTAGTAGTGATGAGATGTAATGTCTCGAGTATTTGATCTTCTGGGTGCATGATGAATCATTCTCGTCAAGTGGTTGAAGTCAGAAGGGCTTTGCAATGCCTCCAGCCATATGTGGCCTCAAGTGTGTGAGCAATACGAACGGGAGCTTCGAATGGCACAGGGGTAACACACCCGGGCATGGAAATATCAAGATGGTGCTAAAGTTTGTATTAAATCCACAAATAAACGTCAGCGCCGCATATGATGTACTTGCCCTGAATGGGCAGCGGAGTGCGCCAAAAACAGCGGGTCGACAGCCTCCGAGCAGACCTGAAAACTTTGATAGGGAAAGATACGTGGATTATCTTGGACAAGCCAAAAGAGTTGTGGAAATCATCCTGAAAGCTAAGCACAGACTACGGGATGCCTGCGGTGGGCCAGGCTGACCTACACGAAGTAATTAATATATAGACCAGAGCTTATGCGCAGTCGGCCAGAATGTCCCTCCCCCCTCCTCCCCCAAAAGAGCTACAACAGCAAAACACCAGCCCAGCTACACTTTAACAAAGAGAGGAAATCATGATGCTGTATGCATTTCCCGTCACAGCCATCTTCGTGGCGTCTGTCGCTGCTGTTCCAACACTTGACAGACGCGCCGGAGGTTCTCGAACGACTCCTCCCTCAGGATGTCTCGTTGTTGAGCAGGGTGAGATGCGTGCCACCTCCTCGCTCCGGCCGAAGACTCTTCTTATTAATGTGCTCTTCAATGACAGACACAAGCGAGTCTGGGTATTACTCAACGATTGGAAGCGCGATAGATTCCCTCTCTGGCTCAGCAGAGGCTTGCATTTTTGTCTACCCAGGAACATACACCTTGACCGAGCAGATTCTCATTGATTATGACGGAGCGCTCACCCTATACGGTTCGACGACCGAGTAAGCCTCCCTATGTATGAGGTCCAAGGTCATTATCACTATTAATAACGTGTACAGCGTTGGGACGTACGCGGAGAATACTGTGACGGTGCAATGGTCAATGACCTCAACCGAAGCCGGATCAGACTCGCTTAGTGCCGCGATTCAAGTCACCAGTGACAACTTCGCCATGTATAATATCAATGTCAAGAATACCTACGGGTCTGGCACCCAAGCGATTGCATTTACTGCTCATGGCAATCAGCATGGGTATTATGGATGTGGCTTTTACGGTTACCAAGACACGTAAGTACACAAGATACCACCGCATAATCATCCTCATACAACTTTTGCATGGGCATGGCTGTCGAGGGCTGTAGCTGACACAGTTTAATATCATAGCCTCTACGCTTACGCGGGAGATCAATTTTATAAGAACTGCTACATTGAGGTGAGTGATGGTGCAAACAAACCGACTTCCGGTTTGTATTGGTTAGTGGTTGGGCACTTCAGCTGAGAGAAATGCCAGGGTGCGGTGGACTACATATTCGGTGATGCTGCAGCGTGGTTCGAGAGCTGTATTCTGGCATCAGATGGGCCCGGCGCCATTACTGCGAACTCGAGAGCGGAGACCACCGATACTTCGTGGTACGTCATCAACAACTCGACGGTACGTAGTATAGCTTTCCCCTCGATGAATCGAATTCTTGAGGCTGGATCGTCCTTACTCACAGATATATCATATTCACTTAGATCACGGCCGTATCAGGTGATGACCTGTACCAAGAGGTTTTTCTCGGCCGCCCGTGGCGAGACTACGCGCGCGTCATCTTTCAGTACTCGAGCCTCAGTGACATTATTAACCCGAAAGGATGGACGACATTGGACCTTACGGCCACCCCGACTTTTCAAGAGTACGAGAACACGGGTGATGGATCGGACACTTCGGAGCGTGTGAACGAGACGGTGGCCACTGCTGCGGTGACTATGTCCCAATTGTGGCCAGATGGGTACAGCTGGATCAACTCGACATACTGAGGTCTGTGAAGAGAGCAGGAAGACAAAGGAGAGAAGCTTCTGTGCGAGTTTTTTTTTTTAGCTATTAGTACTCCACAGATTGAGCAAGCAGTGAGGGTGCACCATGGACTATTATTATTTATTACAGCCTGGCGCTGAACTTGATTAACACTTTTCGCTCAGACTGTGATTCACTGAGACCATAAAGATGACAAAGCGTCCTGATATTCTTCTTATTATTATAGAAGGTAATCACATCAAATCTCAGACCCAACCAGTCAAAGGCAAGGTTATCGGCACCGGTGCAGTACATGTAGCATTTCTGCCCTGGTCACGCGTGCACTCGAGCGGAAAACTTCCCCCATAGCTCGGGATCTGCCCGTTGCAGGACCCCACGCCGGTAGCATAGTACGCATTGTAGTACACGCTGCCTACGTTGCCCGTGTCGCTGTTGGAGTCCCCATAGAAGCCAATTTGGTTCGCCGCGCTACCACAGTCAAAGTGACCCTCGCCGAGCTCATAGTCGCGGTAGCCTTTCGGCTCCACCTGGTAGCACGTGCCCCCGTCGATGGTGATATTGATGGCATCGGGCGGGCCGTAGCCTAGGGGCTGGTACGCTGCCGACGACAGGCCGGTGTAGCAGAAGGGCGTGCAGACGCAGTTGGAGTCGCCTTCGGAACACAGGGACGTGCTGTTCCAGCAGACGGTGGAGCCCGCGGGGTAGTTCGGGTTGACGCAGTCGAGGTTGTGGGTTGAGTTGAACCAGCTGAAGGCTGTCATTGTGAGGGCCGGAGGGACGTCCGATATGCAGCTTGCTGGTATGCTGACGGTGCTCGTGGTGGCTGTGGACGTCGAGGTTGGTGCTGCGGTCGTGCTGCCGCGCCTCAGCCCCGGGGGCGAGTGGGCTAACGACAGCCCGGGTACGAGTAGGAAGAGAAGAAGGGTCTCGGGGAGTCTGAATGCCATGGTGATTGTTGGACTGATGTGAACAAGAGGATCAGGTTGTTTGAGATCCTTGAGGGTGTATAATAGGACATTCAAAGAAGCGAAGAGGGATGTTTTGCCTTAAATACGGTAATTCATATATTATCGAGAAATTCCTCTCCTGCTTCATTCCTCAATATATGTACGTAATAGTGCTTGAAAGTGGCACCCGAGTCAGTCTGATATTTAATTCATGCTCGTGCAAAGTCTCATTATATTCAACCCCGAGGGAGCCAGCCTCCTTCTCGTATCAAGTAGTACCGCTGTGGATCTCAATAGTGCTCACTCTGCTGAGCAGAGAAGGACCATGTATTCAGGCACCAGAACGGCAGCTTCCCTCCGTCTCCAATCGGTCAGAGGCGAGAATCTATTTAACGAAAAGAGAGTGGCGTGCACTTGTCTCATTGCCCAGCCCTGATGCTCCAGCTCATGTCCACTTGCAGCTAGAGGATCGACCAGATGGTAACCTTAGAAAGTAAGCTTATCCTCCTCTTGTATGCAGGGGCTCGTATTCTCAGGCACAGAGCAGAGGCCCTAAAAAGGCATTGGTCGGGCCACGGATGATCTAGCAACAAGTGTCGACCGAAATTTGTGCACCTCGAATTCCACGTGGTGACGTCTCAAGGGCTGAGGAGCTTCTGCAAGGATCCTGGCCTGCATTTGTATATTGCGATTTTTTATTTTATTCTTGGTTTATGAGCTCCTAGTTGGTAAAAGCAGGACATCGCTTTGGATCTGCCAGTCAGCTGAAACTCTGCGCTGAAAGCTTCACCGCCTGATTAACTTTCAACTAACACATACATGCATGAGAGACAGAGGCTAAGGTCTTAAAATGCAAATACGACCTGGAATCAATTTCACGGTACTGACTTGTTCTGCTATCCAATAAAGTGTCATCTCTGTAGCAGCTCACCATTATACGTGAGGCATTCAGCTCGTGCTCCCTCTCACCATGCTTTGGTACTAACAGTCCATGCATGCCGAGGCTAAATTATTGGTCAAATAACGAGATGCACCAAATCTTGCTCTGCTCTATCTGGAAACATTTATTGACATGTACTAGCTAGGCGGTCGTGTCTTCATGGCCCGCTGCGAATGGACCGGGAATAGGCCTTAAAGCTATAAGATGACTTTGGCTGGCTGAATTTTGTCGAGGTTCGGATACTGAAATGACACCATATTTTCCAGAGTCTCCACCAACAATTCATATCAGTGTTACAATTCACGACTTTGACCTCGTTTCGGGGTTCCTACTAAGCCAGAATCGAAGCTTCAACGCGGGTTTGGAAGCGCTGAGCATCGAATAGCTTCTCCGGCATTTGACCGACGGACATGGCTGTGGAGAACAGGTCCTTATTCGCGTCACAAGAAGTTACGTGATATATAAAGAGAAGCCAGATCCGCCTTTGGAGACCGAAGGATTCGAAGGCCTGTATGTGTGTCTGCGTCATTTCTAGGGTGGTCCCGAGTATCGGCGGTACACCGAGCGGCAGAGTTGCAACTAGCCAAGGCCAATATGGAAGACAGCCCATGGGACTGCCTCCCCAAAGCACGTCCAGGTTACATTATGATGAGCTGATGCATGGGAGTAAGTTGGCTATGGTTCACCACCGTGTATATCACACATAAATTTTCTGGGTTGGCCATTCGCCAGCCGGAAGAGACTTGGAAGGACGTCGCAAAAACGAAACTCTTACGACGTTACATTCCACGTCTTCTGCAAACATCACTGCCTACGTAAACAGTATGCCGCTTTCCCCTTGGCTGCTATCAAAAGGGTGCTTGGTGGATGTTTTCGATGACAGCGACAGGATTGCAACTCTCCATTGCTGTGGCAGATTTAGAGCGTGGTATCATAACAGAGGAAGCACATCACAAGAGACGAGGCTGGATATTCCAATAGTCCTTTGCTTTTGATTCCCCTTAGCACCTTGAACTTTGTCTACTTAGGTATTTTTAAAAACTAGGAAGACGGTGTTTGATACCAAAGTAGGACTAGGCTAATGAAACTACGCGGCCGGCTTCTGGTTTGTGGGGGTCAAATGCCGAGATGGATTTGAGAAACTCCATTCGGTCAGAATATCTCGGTAGAATCTAGAGCTGTAATACATATATTAATTCAACGTACACAGCTACAATGTGACTACCGCAGCATATTAATGATAGCCGTCACATGCATTTCGATACGGAATGATATTGGTAAGTATAAGATGCGTCCACTGGCAGGCCAAATATATTTCTACAGGTTACAGTGAATGTCTTGCCGTGCAGAGTATACTGAATAACAGTCACTCTAAAGACAGTCGAAAGTGGAGTCTGGTTAATATACCAATGCGGTGAAGGAGACAATACAATATCAACCATTGAATTTATTGCGTTTTTTTTTCTTTTTCTTTTTTTCCCCTCCTTTTCCCCATTCTTTCTGTGCCGTAAAGGGATTTGGTGATTGCGCAATGTCCGAGTGCGATTCCGGCCTGCATTACAATGAGTCAGAATCAAAATGGGGCGAGTTGAGGCTCTTATAAGCGTTTGGTTCTTCTGATCTAACAACACAATATTGGCATAATTCGCAGATTATTAACTTGAAAGGAAAGCATTCAGCTTACCTTTCTTGCCCTGAACGCTGTCCTTTCTTGCCCAGTCGTCGTCTTAGGTGGACATCCACCAATAATATCACTCATCATGGCGCCCGAGGCAGCAACTCCTGCACCGACCTTTAGCGAAGACCAGCTGAAAGAGTACTTCAAGCACATCAAGCTGCCAAAAAAGTACTACGTAGCAGGTTATCGTCCCGATATAGCTTTGCTCACGGCCCTGCACCGACACCAGATTGCGGCGATCCCCTATGAGAACCTCTCGCTTCATTACTCCCAGCATAAAACTGTCAACCTGGATCCGGAGTTCCTATTCGCCAAGTTTATAACCAATGGACGGAACCGCGGGGGCTACTGTATGGAAGGCTCCTTTTTCTTCCTGGAGATACTCCGCAGCATCGGCTTCCGAGCCTATCCTGCCATGGTCCGCATCCGTCTCCGAGAGAATGGCGTACCGAATGGAGACTACATAGGCATCGTCCACACAGTCATCATCATCGAAATTCCCACGGGCCATGGCGAGACAGAGAAGTACGTCTGCGATGTGGCCTTTGGTGGCGATGGACCCGTGACCCCTATGCCGCTAAAAGAAGGCGTGGTGACCCGTAATATCGGGACCCAGGAGATCCGGCTTGTATATGAGAAGCTTCCGAAATCGCTTGGCAAGTATTGGGTGTATCAATACCGGAACGGTCAGGACAAGGACTGGAATTGTTTCTACGCCTTCAACGATACGGAGGCACTGGTGCGGGACTTTCAACCGATTAATTACTGGACAAGCCAGGGACCGACTTTTCAAAAGACGACGGTGATCATTGTCAAATTTCTGCTTGGTCCCGCCGATTCTGAAGGGGATCATGGTGTTGTTGGCAAGATTATGCTAGTCAATGACACGATCAAGAGGAACATGGGTGGGAAGACGGAGGTGGTCCAGGTCTGCTCCACGGAGCCTGAAAGAGTCGAGGCTCTGAAAAAGCATTTCGATATATCCCTGACCGACGAGGAAATTATCGGAATCCAGGACATGGTGACCGAGTTGAAGGATGTCGAGGTGCTTGGTGCATGAGCGATGAAGCAAATATCAATCTTGTTTTCATGTTCATACTTCCTAATCAGGCCTCTTGTTTTGTAGATCGACTTCGAGGCATAGAAGTAGTAGTATGTGCTACTTTTCTCATTTTTCTGGTCTTGTCTTGCGCTGCGCCATCATGCTGGCTCGCAGCCTTCCTCTTCTCTAATGTCTTGGTACTCCGCTGCTGCTTACTCCTCTTGCCCCTGAGCTCGAGGCTCTTCTCATCCAGCGCCACCAAGTCCGCTCGACCACTGACCAGCTGTTCCCCGAGCCCAATCGCATCCTGTAGCTGCTGCTGGCTCATGTGTTTGTACGCTGGGCTCTTCAACACCTGGTGCCACGGCTTGTCCCTCCCTACTGCGTTGTCTAGGATGATACGGGCGAAGCAGTGGTCAAGTGAGACGGGCCATTTCGGTTGTGCTGAATCTTTGGCTTTGGCCAGTGCAGGGATCTCTTTGCGGTAGAGATGATTCCATCTGTCCTGGAGGTGGTCTCGAGGGGAGGAAGACATGTTCTGGGCGGCTGAGGTGGGGCAGATCGAGTGGCGTCGAGTAAATGTTACGAGTGATGATCGCAATGGGCGGAGGAGGGAGGAAGGTTGAGATATTCTACCACAGAAGATCTTCATGTCAAGAGGGTTTGTGGATGATGGATAATACGGCGGTTGGTCGTATAATTAAAGTATAGAGTCATTGTCGTCATTATCGATGTGCGCAGATATTCTTGAGTCCAAGTACATTGCCAAGCCTAGCAGGGGTCTCCTGGGTTCTGGTTCTCAGTCTACCCGAACAGTGTTTTAGAACCGATCTGGCTTGTGAGATTGACGGCACCTTGGCTTTTCGATATAATACTTATAGTTTCTGTGGGCTCAAATCGCTTCTGTACCAGACGTGTACAGAAAGACATGTTTAAACAGTGTCACATGATTGATCATGAGACGAAACCTTTTGATGGTGTACACGAACGATATCAACACGAAAAGCTCACTCAGAGCCATTCCTTCTTCTATACGTCCTGTAACACTATCTTCTTGCGGGTATAAAGCTTTCTCTCTCTCTCTCTCTTCCTCTCTATTTCTCTGTTTTGCTCTCTCTACACACCAGTAGTGTGGATACCCGAAGGCCCCTTCTCTGAAACAACTTCAACCGTTTCGTCCTCACCAGCAAGATGGCGCGCTTTGGCAGTGGCATCATCACCACCCACAATGGCATTGTCGCCATCAAAGTACTTTGCAATCTCCTCGAGAGGGGTGTTCTTGGTCTCGATAAAGAACTTCCAGACAAAGACCAGCTCGAAGGCGATCCAGCAGCAGTAGACGATGTAGTACCTCCAGCCGATATTACCGAGGGCGACCGGGTTGACGTATTGGTTGAACCACAGGGCGATATCGACGAAGAACATCATGACAGTGAGACCCTGTTAGGGAAGCCTATGTCAGCCATTGCTTTTCCAGATAAAAAGCAATAACAAGGGAAGGATGTGCTTACCTTAGCACGGATGCGGTACGGCAGGATCTCGGCGGAGTAAGATACGAGCAGACCGCAGAACCCGAGATTGTAGAAGACGTAAAAGACGAAGATGAAAACGATAACAGCCTTGCCAGCACCGTCTGTGCCGTTCTTAGCATACTCAGCCGACCCGATCGTCTCGATGATAAACGAGATGAGCATGCCGACACAGGACGTGAGGAACAGAGGGCGCCGCCCAATCTTGTCCACAAAGAAGCAGATGCCCACGGCGGACACAAGCTGAACAATGGATAGGTACCCGTTGATCTCGAGCTGGGTCTTGGAGTCGGTGATGCCGATGGTCTTGAGCACGCCAGTGAGATAATATGAGACCAGACCGTTGCCGGACCACTGAGAAAAGAGGCCGAAGCTCATGAGGATGAGGAGGCGGTGGCGGTTCCCGGGTGTGGACCAGAGCTCGCTCCAGGACGACTTCTCGTACTCCTGCTCGAGGGCGATGGTCTGCTGGATCTCGTTGAACTCGACGTTGACGAGCTCGTCATTCTCGTCGCCCTGCGCGTGGTACTTGAACATTATATGTTTGGCGCGCTCCTGCTTTCCGTGGGCGATGAGCCAGCGAGGCGACTCGGGCACAAACCAGATGAAGACGATCTGGAAGAGCGAGGGGATGGCCTGCAGGAGGCAGGGGGCCCGCCAGGCCCAGTTTCCGTTGATGCTGTCGGTACCAAACGAGACCCACGCGCCGATGAGGGAGCCCAGGTACCAGAGGGTGTTGTAGATGGTCGTGTAGACGGCGCGGTGCTGCGGGTGGACGAGCTCTGTGATAAGGAGGGGCGCAGAGCCGTGGGCGATGGAGATGCCGAAGCCCAGCAGCAGACGGCCCACGATGAAGAGCGCGACGTGGATGCCCAGAGACAGGAGCACGATGCCGCAGATCATGATGATGCATCCGATCACAACGCCGGCTCGACGTCCGAGGAGATCAGCGCAGTACGGCACGAAGGGGATGGCCAGCATGGATCCCATGGAGAAGGATGCCGTGATCAGTCCAAGGATGGACGGAGAAGGGTCGTTGAAATAGTCCTTCCACTGGTCCATGCTCTGCAAACTGTTGATCAGAGATCCGTCGTAACCTGGCAATATTCGTTAGAAGGTCTACTCAGCCAAACAACAGCTTCATATCTTATGAAGTCATTATTCTCAGCTTACCATTGGTGGCCGAAGTCAGCATGGCGGCCCAGAGGTAGAGGTAAAGTCCTCGCATATGCTTCATCTTCCACCAGGTCACCTTGGGCCACTCCCGACCTCCCAACTGAAATGTGTTTTTGCCCATCTTGGAATGTTGGGAAGACAGTGTTTCCGTGCCAGGAACTGAACCAGGAGAAAAGGCTGACTGACACACGGTCCACCAGCGTGAAGGAGAAGAAGAGAACGGCAAAGAAGAGCAAAATGAAGAGTGAAAAAAGGAGTGAGAGACGACATCTCCCCTAGTATTTATGTATCTGGAATCATGTGCCATCTATATATGCATAACTATGCGAAGCGATAGATCTAGTTCAGCCCAGAGCCATGGCCCCCCTTGTCGGTGTGGCGCCACGGATGCAGGAAAGGGGGAGGGGGGGTACGGCAGAGAATATTAACCGCTTGGTTCACCGGGTATACAGCACGTCCCCCATAGCAAAGAGGCATCCGGAGACCCGCTCGGTAGACGGTCCGTCCAAGCGTCTGACGACCTGCTCGGCCGTGTTTCCTGCGAGTCCCAGTGGTGTGTGGGAGGGGAAGAAGAAGACTATGCTTCCTCCTTCCGATATTTCCATAGTCAGCCCCCAGGCCACCACTGTCTCTTCGTCTTACAAAAGCTTTCAGACGAAGAACGATCAGAACACGCCGAGAACAAGGTAACAAGAGTCGTGAGTAATGTGTAAAGCATAGTGCTTAGGCTGGTGGAGTAGGTAAAAAAAAATACCCCCCATAGGAAGGATTTGGTCGTCAGGGTTGGTCCTAACGATTTCATTTGCCTATATTCCCGCCCTCATCCTCCTGGATAAACTCAACGCCCAGCTGCCCAAAGGTTTCCCCGGATCGCCAATGAAAAGTGGAGAGTTTCCCCCAGCCTACCCCAGGAAAAGCCAACGTGCCATGGGGAAAAAGTCAGGTCGGGTCCCGGTCTTGGGAAGTCCCTCAGTTTAGCCTAAAGACACTCCTTGCCAACAAAGGTCCGCAGCCTAGCCTGTTTTTGTGCAGAATCCCACCAGAGCACCAACCAGTGTACGAGTAGGTGGGCACATTTTCCCACCGATAGAAGGAGTGTCTGACCACCGTGGGGACGCCGCCGCCGCCGCTCTCGCAAAAAATATGATAGTAATCTGCCAGGGCGTGAGTCCCGCATGGAAGGAGGTGTGATGCCCAGAAATGCCCTCTCCTTCCAATAAAGTTATGAAGAAGAATTGCAAAAATCTTCTGATTCTCTGGTTCACATATCAAAGGATCCCACTGTAGAGTCTTGAAAGGCGTCTCACTGAAAGGTCAGGTGTAGCATTCCTACTATGCAGTTGACATGGAGTGAGACGATCATCGACTTGTGGGTGTGGCCAAGTCACAGCCTTCAGGGCCCAGAACACCCCCACAGGTGCACCACCATCACCTGCAGAAACTAGCGATGCAAGATTGTGTGCTACTACCATGGAGCCTCAGCTCACGTGTCGACCCAACGGTCTGGCTGCTGCAGCCAGATTACCGGGCCAAAGGTTCGGCTCAGGCAGGCTCTCTGGCCTGCTGCTGCTGCTTGCACGAACACGCTGAAGAGTGACAACTCCGGGACCGGTTAAATATGTGGTTTGCCCACGGGCAGCCTTATCGATCGATGGGTGGCGCCTTGCCTAGAAGTATGCTATGGTTGGTGATCTGCAGGAACGTTGCAATTTCAGGCTCTCGGATCGTTTCGCTCGGAAGACCTCGGCTACTGGAATGCGACTTGGCATTATTCTCCGACAAGGGATGAAGTTGGCAAACTGATATTACATGGCTTGGTGAACAGTGTTATATGAGTATCGATAGCAATGCAACGGAGCCGTTGCTAAATACATGGAAATCTCAAAGCTGTAAAAGTCTTCGTGCTAAGAAACTCAAACGTCGAGAACATTAAATCTGGCGTTAATTGATACACGATACCCGAAGGTCATACCAGCTGCATACGAAATGTCCGACTGCAAGGGGCACACCATTACATGGAGGACGCAATTCACAACGAGTTTCGACTTGCGATGCACGTTAAGAGTTTGGAAGAACAAGCCCTTGATTGGATTGCAAAGAGTGCACTAGTCTTGGACTTCTTGACCGTCCGACAGGGGAAAGCCTGATCATCTACGAACCGAGATCCCAAAGCCCCATTCCCAGAGTCATCAGTACATGTGTACAGATTCCAGTCTAAAAACCAAGGTCATGATCGATCCCACTCCGTAGCTAGGGCTGACACAGTAGCTATGCGTAAGCTTCAGGCCCTCCATGTTTTCCATCGGACGTTTGCCCTTCCGTTGTTTTCTCGAGTTGTATTTTCCTTACTTTTTTCTCTTTTTTTCTTTTCTTCTTTTCTTCTTTTTTTCTTCTCTTCTCCCTTCGTATTGTGTCGTGAGGGAAACTTCTTGCTCTATCCTCCAACATCGACTAGTTGTTCCAGATTAACGCCTGTATGGCAAGGGGAGTCAATAAGCCATGGACGTGAGCTTGAACTAGTTCAAGGCAACCAATCAGCAGCAAGAAGGAAGTCTGTGTGACTTGCTGCTCCTCGATCGAAATTTTGTGAGTTGCGTCCGTGGAGATTTTGCGGTCGGAATGAGCCCTTTGGAGAACCAGCGATGATATGAAAGAAGAGCTCGCGTTCCGTGTGAGAAGATGTTGATCGTGCTCAAGACAGCAAGACGTTGCCAAGAGTGCCCAAAATTGTCGTGCTTGAGTGGAAGCACATGCTGCCTGGCACCGAGATTCCACTGACGATGGAAGTCTCTAGCCAGACGAGCAAAAAATTGTCGTCAGTGGAAGGTTGTCGAACCCTGCATGGGCACGCACACTCCAATCCCCGTGCGGCCCAGTATTTGTCCTCATCCACCACCCGTTCGCCGCCCATAACGTGGCCCCAAGAGACACGTTGTAGTATAAGACACCACAGCCATCCGTGCCCTTTTGATGGATATCCTGCACCATTCTTCGGAAACATGACGCCATCGGTAAATGGCATGCTCACCGCGGCCACAACCTACTTCTGGCCAGGGCTCAGACAAACAAAAGGCCAAAAAGCCGACCGACTCCGTAAACCGATGTGGCTCCTGCGACACCCCGAGACAGCCTGTCTGGAAGTGACCACCTGCCCAACTCCATGACCGAAAGCACCCTTCAAAAACGCGAAAGAAAAAAAAAGAACGGACACCCTTACGCCTACCGTATATACGACTGGGCGCCTGTGAGACGCCAAAGACGCCGACCAAAACACGGAAAATGAAATCAAAGCATTTCAGAAAGGAAACCGAGTAACAGATCCTCGGCTGCTTTTGTAAACCCTTCGCCATGCTCCTATCCGTATTGAACCACAAATTGATTCAGGGGTATGATGGCCAAATATCGAGGATAACGAAATTGTTGCCAAGACGCAGATGGCCTTTCTATCCCATCAAGTCTCCTATTCCGTTGCCGTCATCAAAGGCGACGATCAGGATATAGTCGTGTGAGTATATCGTAATGGAGGTCCCGGTGCGGACGCTGTAGTCGATGTGCTCCATAGGTGTTTGGAGGTCTGAGTAGCAGTTGCAGGAGCAGTGGAGTATTATCAGTCAGGTGAAAATCGAGTCCTGTCGACTTTGCAATGTGGAATAGAAAGCGTCAAAAGAAGAGAGAAAATAGTCAAAACCCAGCCAAAATACAAATAATGAAACACAAAACAACCGCCATGTCTCCATGGAAAGGATTTGTTGTTTTATTGCTGAGGACCACCTGCTGGTGGGCCTTGACCTCGGCCACCGCGTGAATTATAGCTGCCTCGGTAGCTGCCACGACCACGCCCGACAGAACCGCCACGGCCGTTGTGCCGGTTGGCCTGGTACTGTCGCTGCTGACCCTGACCATTCTGGCGACCGTTCTGCCAGTCGAGCTGGCCAGCCGCAGAGGCCTGTGGCTGTTGAGCTTGAAGCGGCAGAGGAGCAGCAGCCTGCTGCTGTGCAGCGGTCTTCATCGGACGGGGGATGGAGTCAGGGTTCTCGTAGACGTAGAGGCTCTTGTCGATGCTCGCAGGGATGGGCTGGATCTCGATGCCCAGGTCCTGTTCGATGTTGTAGAGATTGAAACGGTCGTCCCAGCTGATCAAGTTAATGGCCAAGCCAAGATGACCATAGCGACCAGAACGGCCGATACGGTGGAGGTATGTCTCGGCGTTCTTGGGGAAGTCGAAGTTGATAACGACGTTGACAGCCTGGATGTCAATGCCACGAGTGAGAAGGTCAGAACAGACGAGGTTGCGGCACGCTCCATTACGGAAGTCATGGAAGACTCGGTTACGGGCGTGCTGAGGCATCTTAGCGTGACTGTAGAAGCAGGAATATCCAAGCTCGGTGATCTTCTTAGCAAGCAGCTCGACACGGTTGGTCGAGTTACAGAAGATGATGGACTGGTTGATCTGGAGCTTAGAGAAGAGCGTGTTGAGACAGTGGACCTTCTGCTTCTCCTCGACAAAGGCGTAATACTGAGTGATACCACGGAGGGTCAGCTCGTCCATGAGGTTGATCTCGTACGGGTTGGTCATGTGCTTGTCGGAGAACTCCTTGACCGAGATTGGGAAGGTAGCGGAGAAGAGCATGAGCTGGCGGTCGGCGGGGTGTCTGCCGAGGACTTCTTCGATGGTGGTGGTAAATTCCTGGGACAGAAGCTTGTCGGCCTCATCCATGACGACCATACGGCATTCGCTTAGATCTGCAATGTTTTGCCGCGCCAAGTCTGCAATTCTGCCAGGGGTGCCCACGAGAACATGCACAGGGTCTGCCAGACGGATAATATCGTCCCTCAGGCCAGTTCCTCCCGTAGTGACCATCACGTTGATACCGAGATGTTTGCCCAGGGTTTTGGCAACCTGTGACGTCTGCATGGCGAGCTCTCGTGTAGGAACCAGGATGACGCATTGGATCTTGGGTTCCTTGGGGACGACCTTCTCGAGACAGGGGATGAGAAAGGCGGCCGTCTTTCCTGTGCCATTCTTCGCGCGAGCCAGTATGTTTCTTCCCTGTAGGGCAACAGGGATGCTCTCTTCTTGGATGGGAGAAGGTCTCTCGAAGCCAGCCTCGAAAATGCCCATCAGCATGGACCGTTGGAGGTTGAAGTCCTCGAACTCTAGACCCTTGGTGTTTGTGACATCCTGGAGGCACAACATCCGTTAGCTGAAGCTACCCCTAGACAGCATAGAAGAGTCGGTAGAGAGGGGTACAAGACTGACCTCTGTTTGTTGACGGCTGTCCTTGGGAGGCAGCTTGAGGTTTTGTCTCCAGTTGGGATCAGCTTCTCTGAGCAAGTGTCAGCTGGAAACGGTTTTGGTATACGACAAGTATGCTACCTACGGGGCCGCGCCGGCACTGCTGCTAGCACTCGGGGTTGCGATAGAAGTCTGTTTCATCTGCTCCGCCAGCTGATCAAAAGCAGTCTGGTTCGAAAATTGCGGCGTCGTCATGGTTGTTTTGGATTTGACGACGTGTTCAGGTGTGAGGTTGGTAGAATGAAGTCTGGGGCGACAAGTGCTGCCCGTCGTCGGTGTCGCGACTGAGGCGATCTGATGGTATGTAAATAAAGGAGGGGGGAAGAGCTCCTTTCAAGAATATCGCGCAACCTCGTCTTTGGGACAATGTCAGGTTTGCGTGCCGTGTAGACCGAGGTGTAGGAGTCGGTCGTATTGGAGTACGAGGGGCTAGAAAGTTGAATTGATTTCGATGAGTGTCGAATGAGGAGGTAGAGTAGCTCTGGTGCTGGTGGTCGAGGTGTGCGGACAGGGGCTCAGTCGAAGGATGGGCCCGTGGTGGGTAGGTGAGGTCTCGCTGCTCGACGGGGAGAGGGAGAAGACAGCGGTAGCAAGGTCGCCTCGGCGGTGGAGATGTCTGCTCGAGGTCGCTGGGGTGTAGTTCGAGGCGTAGGACCTGTCGTTCACAGGGTCGAGAGGTCGTCCGACAGGGTGAGGGAAGAGATTTGCAGTGGCTGGCGTATTTTGGCCGACACAACGTCTTGGTAAATGGCCTGTTCTGGGTCTTTTGCGGTACTTCAGAGAGACTTGATAGTGCGTTGAAGGAGTAGAGAGTACGAAATAGTAGAGTTGTTTGACAAACGTGCCCTTGCGAAGTGGTTATGAAGTTTGGTGTCTGGTGTCGAGGCGGAACAAATCTATGGCATCCAAGAGGCGAGGTTGAGAATCTGACGAGGTGCCCAGTAGCCTTGGCTCCACCTGGGTACAATAGTATGTACAGTACCTACTTACGCTTGCAGGCTTGCTACCGAGGGGTCTTCCTCCCCGCCCCTACCTCAAAACCACCCCAGTCACAGGACTGTCACCCCTAACCCTAGACTAACGCCCCGCCCTGGAAGGTGCGACAACGGCGGGATCTTTGCTCCGTTATTACGCTTACAAAGTGTCTCTTTAATATTCTGGTGAACAAGTACAACATCCTCCTCCACGACGAAGCGACGTCCTGCTGGCGGTTGACGCAATGATCTCTGTTCACCTTCTCTACACACCAGAAAATACTGTTATGACCTTACCGGCCTCTCAGCTATGTTCCTGAAGAAGTCAACGATTGCCCTGTGTTCCAGCGGCAGCCTCCCTTCGACCCTGTCGCCTCCCGCAATCATAACGTCATCGACCAACCGCCGCCCCCCTACGACATTGTCACCACCAACACCACCACCATCCTTTCTTTCCTTGCGTAGGAGCAAGTCGGCAATTTGGGCACAATGGCAAGGCTCACGAGCCTACGCAACTGTCAGAGACCACCGTCGAAGTGACCAGCCTTCCTCCGAGACGTCCCAACATGCCACGCCCGCATGGCCGGCCACCAAGAATCCCACCCCCTACGACATCTTCGCCCAGTCCCGACACGCACCCTACAGTAAGAAGATATTCTACCAGCTCGTAAAACTCTACCATCCAGACCGCCACGGGCATGGCTCCCCCTCCAGCGACAACCTCTCGCGTGGCACGAAGCTCGAGCGCTATCGTCTCGTCATAGCAGCCAACACCATCCTCAGCGATCCCACAAAGAAGCGCGCGTACGACCTATATGGTGCCGGCTGGGACTCCAAAAGCGATATGTGCAACGAGGGCTGGCGTGAGATGGACCGGGCCTGGAGGAGGGGGCCCGGCAGCGCAGCACACAATGCCACGTGGGAGGACTGGGAGAGGTGGTACGAGCAGCGGGACAGCGGCGCGGGACGCAGCAAGCAGAAGCAACAGCCACTGTACATGAGTAATGGGCTCTTCGTTGCTTCGCTCGCCGTGTTCGTAGTGATTGGCAGTTGGGGCCAGGCAACAAGGGCGGGGCAACACTCGGTCCATCTAATCGAGATGAGGGAGAATTCGAGCACCAACATCAGTGAGGATATGTGGAGAAGGCGGAGAGAGAAGGCCTATTTGACGAGGGAGGATCGTGTCGAAAACTTCCTGCGACAGAGGGAGAGCTGGGGACACGAAACCGGAAATGAAAGCCATTTGCCAAAAGACTGATAAGGAAAGGGACGGGTTCCTTTACCCGGGCCGGCTGGAGTGTCTCTGGCAAAGTCGAGATATACCTGCGGGACTTGGAACATCGAAGCACAGCCATTGTGCTGAGGCTGGTCAGAACCCAGTCCATAGACGACACCATGACCGCATCATTCCTAGAGAGGGGAGAATGACTAGGAGGACAATATGTTTGCGCCATGAATCCCCAGGTACTGCCCACAGAGGCATGCAGTGAGCCAGGCTCACGGGCGCACCCGAGGATGGTAGGAAGCAACCAGATCTTAAAGGACCTGGGTTTGCTCTCCGGATGGAATGAGAGTCAGACGCGATGGGGAGAACGTCGAAAGACCCAATTGATATCCGGGTCGAGGGGGGGAAGCTCATCTGCATACTTACCTTACTCCTCATATCATCGAGGGTCGATATCGCGCAGTTGTGACTTGAGGCCCGGACATCTCGCTGGAGAGCGAAGCTCAGAGGGCGAACATTCCGCAATCGCTTCAGCTGAACACATAGCTTCTACAAGCACATCTGACTGCTTAGTAATCAGACCTCATCTTGTGCTGTTGCCTGAGAGCATTAGGGCCTGGTGCCCGTCAGTCATGCATCCCCTTCTCTGAGGGCCCATTCAGGTGTGAAGAAGAAAGAGCAGACGACCTCGGCAAAATTTCTTTCGCGACTGGCATTTGCGATATATTGCTGACTCAGCAGTACAGTATGCTGACTCATCCATTCGACATCTTGAAAGGAGAGACTGCCTCCCTGGAGTTCATTCTTCATAATATGAACTTCAGGAAGTTGCCCGTGAACTTTCCCAGCACGATCGTTATCCCTAGGCCGTAAGCATGATTATTCCCTATCGAGACGATCTCAAATTTTACCTGAGAATGAACGAAACATAACAAGCAACCGCGTCAAGACGCCGATGAGATGATATCCTCAGCTATGATTCCAGAATCGAAACTCATCGTGTGTTTGATGGGATGACTTATCGCCAGCTGCAAGCATCGAGCTTCCCATAGCCAATATGTCTGGCGTGGGAGCAGAAGTTGCTCTCGGCGCCTTCGCCGAGATCAACGCCTGGATTCGATGAGAACCCTGTCACCTGGGCCTCGAAGATCAGATGAAAGAGTAGGGCGGCTCGTTTCGTCATTCATCAGTGGGCTCTGGCCTAAAATGGGCGCTGCAAAGAGAGATCTGAACCGACTTGGGCTTCGAAAACGACCTACAGGAGGGATGCAACAGAGACAAGAGGATGCAGAGCAGCCAAGGGAGTCTCCATAACATCGACTACGAGCTGTTTATCTGGAGCCCGAGTACGCGATCACCCCTCGTATTTAAGCTGGCCTTCTTTTCCGGGTGTGCATCATCAGCCTTCGATGCATCACTTTTCGTGTTGGTTGTCACCAACCAACCAACCTCACTGCGGATGGCCAAGACAATTCACTCGTCCATGGGCATACATGAGTTTGTCATTCATAGCCTGTCACTCAGTCCTTTACTTTGGGTTTACTCAGACCAACGCAGCATCATCTCAGGCATTCACTTGGTACTAATCATTCGAATGCTATGGTTCGGTGAGTAAATTGCCCTGTCCACACCTCAAAGACCATGACAGCTACTATGTTAAGTGGCTACGAGAAGGCTACCTCACAACGAGTTTGCAAGTTCCCTTGCTAGACAACACTGAGTCACTAAGTTAACAAGCTCATAGTTCCGCAGCCTTCCATCTCATCTTCGCCCTGGCCTTTTTTTTCTCTTTCAACTGTGGAAATCATCCCAGGCTTCTCGAACGTGCCATTGAATTCTGCGGTTGGGTTGTTGCTATTTCGGTCACCTTTCAGCACGCTAATCTCCACACTCTTACAACTTCTACTACACAACACAAAATTCGCTTCCTGGCATCCTTTCCTGGGATCCCTCAGTGCTCAGCATCAAGACAGCTTGTGATGCGTTGATAGCCTCACGTCAGCATCAAATATTCACCTCAATCTTCAGTGGTTGGTACATCGAAGGCTGTACAACCTGGCACCTCGAAGCAAGGGAGGGCGCAGCACATTCATCTTCTGATCGTGGCCCTTCGGTTCTACACACCGCTCCCACGGTCGTCCAGTATTTTGCTCTTCAGGTTCATTTACTTTCGATTCCCTTCTATTCTTCTGTTGTTCTGCCACGACAAAACCTGCGTCACTTATGCTACCGCTGTTCGCAAAACCAACTAATCTGGCTCGCCGCCCTTTGCCGAGGGATCCAACATGGCTCCGTCCAGGATTCGCAAAGTCCTCGCGCCTAACAACAAGTCTCGAGGCACCCAGCGCAGCAAATCGAACAACAGATCTCAGCAGTCCATTCCGGCTACTTCATTCCCCCTCAATCGGGTCCCTGCGGAGATTCAGACGATGATCTGGAGCGAGATCATCAAGACACCAGCCTGCCACACTTTCAAAATACTGAAGGAAGACCATGCATCCGCAGCCTCTGCGGCTAACCCCTGGGCGCTCCGCATCTTGGCGAAGGAACCACGTCATGACACCTCTGCTTACCGCCTATGGAAGAAACTACACCAGCTCCACAATATCAGCTTTCAGACAGCCTTTCACTTCCTAACTACCAACATCCAGCCCCTTGCTCTGCATCTACCAGGGTCGAAACAACCAGCATACGCACAACGTGCCGCTATCGATTCTTCGAACGATCTGGTCATCTTCGACTTTGAGAGGGGTTTGAAGCAGACACTGTTCTCATGGTTTGAGCATACTGGTGCACAGAGCACCATGGATATGAGGCTCATTCGGAGCCGCTTGAGACACTTCAAGAAAGTAGCCCTTCATTATCGAGACAGCCATACCAATGCCGATCTGCCAGGCCCATTCCAATGCTACTGCCAGCCACCCGTCCCCATGCGATGCTACCGTTACAAGGCCTGTCCCCTTGAGCTGGCCTGCTTCCTGGATTGCTTCAAAAACCTGAAGGAGTTCTACTTGATTGTCCAACCCAGACGCCAAGACGAGATCAGATTCGCCACTGAGTACAAGAGTAAGTGACTTTTTGTTCTACCTTCTCTCCGTAAAGCTAACTCTGCAATGCAGAGAATGTGGTCCATGCTGGTCTTTGCATCCCGAGGACACCGAATCCTCGCCAGGACAAGACTGAGGAGCCTTTCAAGCTCTCTCAGTTCTTCGACACAAAATACGAGTACATCCAACAAGCGCCGCCGAAATTCATGCCCCTTGTTCGCACACACAGTCCTTTCTACGGCCCTAGCAGTGCACGCGACTGCCTCATCAAGGCTTGGGACATATACAAGGGCACTACAGGCGACGAGGAGTTCCGAACCCCGCAAGAGCAGCGGAGCCAGTCCAAAGTGGGGATTCTGATTCCTTATGCTCTCGACGCCAAGTCCTGAGGCACAATCAAAAATGATCCCTGCACATAGATGAAGGATGAATGATGGAGAATGGGGTCGACTGGCTGAAGGCTGGCAAAGTCTTCTGAACATAAGCAAGCGGCGACTTGTTGCTTTTGGGGGCATGCTTAGACATCACAAGGTTCGAGTTGAGATTGGCACATTGAGGAGCGATAACTTCAGTGGGTCCACACAAAATAGCATGATTATTTGGAGCTGGCCATGCAGGTGAAGGTTATGGGGACAAAGGTCAGCATCTGGAGCATAGCATTCACGTCCCCTATTCCTAGCCTCCACAGAGGGAAATCAATCTTGACGTTTTTGGTATCATCTCAGATTTATGTCATCTCCATGTCAGCCACACTGGCAGAGATAATTTGACAATATACAACTAAATCCTGAGGAACACTCCATGCTAGAGACTGAATATTATTTAAGGCAAGTGGCAGTCTACTTGAGTTCTTTATCACCATCTACTTATCTACTCTGCAAAACACTCAGAGGATTATCAGGACACACGTCTCATGGAGATATTTTGAGGTATGCGCGAATCACGGCCTCTTGCATATCATTTCTAATAAGACCTGGTATCATAAATAATAACTCCATTTATGCTTTCATGCCTGCATGCAAAGGCATGTTGTATAAAAATAAAATAGAAAATAACTCCACTTTGTAAAGAGGATCATCATCACATCCGGCCATGAATGCCCAACGTATCCAGACGTGGCTCAGCTCGGAACGGGAGCTCCTTGGCCCTCTAAAACCGATGTCCCCCCCCCCCCTTAATTAGCATCCATCGTAGTTTGGTTGTATATATATGTATATGCATCGTCTTGACGGTCTTATTATTTCCGTCCTCTGTCGTTATCAGAAAACCACAACAATGATCTGCGATGTTGCCCCAACTCCAACTCATGCACATCTCGTTCATACATTTGTCCACTGCTGTTGCTGTTGCCTCGCACCGTCGTGCGGGGTATAATACGCCCTTTGCGGGAAATACCCCTGGCCCTGTCCGTGCATGCTCATCTCAGGCGGCGAGTACACATGTGAGGGCGCAGGCCGCTGCACATCGATATAGCTCGGTGCAAACGCATCGCTTGCGTCGTACTCGGGCGAGTTGTACCCATCGCTGTGGTACGGGTCTGTGCGGGCGCCGTGGTACGAGGACGATGACAAGTCTGCGCTGGGAGGGTAGTTGGTCGTCCTTTCAGGTGAGGGAGCTTTCCTCCAGCTGTTGTTGCTGCTGCTGTTGTTGTTGTTGTTGTTGTTGTTGTTGTTGTTGATGAGGTTGCCTCCTTGCTGTGGGATTTGGAGGTGTTGTTGATGGTGAGGTTGAAGATGGCTAGAGGATGCGGCGTCACTGGCCTGGTAATGTCCTCCGGCAGGCGGACTGTGATCACGGCCGTACTGGGCGCTGTAGGGGTCATAGCGGCGCCAGTCGCCGCCGTTTGGGCTCCCAGAGCGGCGGTAATCTGCACTGCGGCGCATCTCCTCTTTTGCCATTTCTGGGTCGACAACGCTGATGGCCTGTGTAAAGTTAGGTTTTCTACTCTACATTTTCCAGCGCTGTTTTGAAAAGGTGAAAGGAATGAAAAGATGAAAGATGAAAGAAAACAAGGAAACGAGAACAAGTACGTACCGACATCATGGCCTGTGATGTTCGCTGATATCCAGCATTGTCCACCGGTGTACCAGGCCGAGGCTCCCCTGTGGAATACGGCAGGTCGCCGTTGTCGACATCCTCGTCATCGTTGAGGCGTTTTTTCTTGGTGAAGGGAATCCTCCAGGGACAGCAGAAAAGGTCGCCCAGGAACCTCGTGATGGGTGGCACGCAGGCGACGAGGGCGACGAGGGCCAGCAGGCCTAGAAAGGCACCTGTGGTCACGGCCGCGATGTTGATCGTCATCTTTCTCTTTTTTCTCCTTCTTTTTATCTTTTTGCCCTTTCTTTCTCCCCTGTCCGGCGGCTCCCGAAGCCACGGACTTTTGTAGGTTGTGTGCTTGGCTATTCAAGTGTGGTGTAGTACAGCAGGGATACCCAATCTTGAGAAGAGGATGGCTTTCTTTGGGGGGGAGCAAAAGTTGTTAGATTTGCAGGAAGGGAAGAATAAGAATTGTATGTGAATGCAAGTGTGTGTGTGTGGGATGGTTGCTTGTGTGAGGGAAAAAAAGGGTTGGGCTGGTGAAACTCTTTTTCCTGCAAGAAGCGTGGTAATAAGTGTTTGAGATATATGAAAAGTGGTGGTGTAATCTTGCACCGCTGGTCTAGACAAGGGCTTCGTCTCTCGGAGGCTCGATATTAAAAATGACATAGGGTGCCGGCCGTCCGTTATAACCTTGTCACCAAGGTAGTGGAGATGTTCGGGCGATCACAAGGGACCCAAGAAGAAGAATGCTTTTTTGGTTCATTTTTAACTTTCTTAATACTGGGGGCGATGGATGGGCATGGCCCAGAAGCCTGGTGTAGCATGGCGCCTTGCTTGAGGTGTGGTGGCATGGATGGCGATGGCTGCAAATCAGGGACGGGACGCATTCCAAGTTGCATGCCCGGACCCACTCACTCAACTCAAACCCGCCTCTGGAATTCTTGCACCACCAACCAACGCCGCCTCCCCCCTCTCCCCACCACGGCTATGCTCGCATTCTATGTAGTCATAGTATCTACTGTGTATCTGCCTTGTCTGCCACTTGCATGGCCCGTTTGTGGCCCTCCTCAGGTATGACTTCATCTGATGGATGGGAGGGGGGGGGGTTCCCCCTGGTATGTTTCATGGGTGCTACTAATTCTGATCTCCACATCTCGAACTTTTGGGTGTTGTTGTCGTGCAAGCGATTGGCTAGATAGCCCCTCCAGCTCTAGAAGGTTATCACTTGCATCTGTGTGTTCTCCTCCTCCCCTCCACCGACGTCACGCTGAGAGGATGCACCGCCTCACTCAGTGTGCTGGAATTGGCCCCTCACGAGGCTGCCTCGATGGCCACCCAGCTGCCTCCATGTGGCTGTGAAGAGGGGCACAGATGATCACGCCTGCTATATCTTTTTTTTTCCCTCGGCAAACACTGTGGCTCCTCTTTTCTTCTTCGGGCCTCAGGGCATCTTCTGACCTCGCTCTCGCGTCGAGTCTTCCTCTCGGCCGAAATCGACGCAGCAGCAGCAGCAGCAGTGCATTGAACCGGGGGGTGAGGGGAAATACAGACACAAAAGTCGCGACGAGACAAAAATGCTTGTCGAGACTCTCTGCGTTTCGCCATCCTGCTCTGCTCAGCCACTCCCGCATCACTCAGACAGGTGTGCCAGGCAAGACCAATGGCTCGCTCTAATCCCAATTCGACTCTAGTGGAGGGGGAGAACACAACCCTCGTCCCGGTCCGTTCCCGGACCACGGCACCGTGTTGCACAAGCCGGGGAGGGAGGGAGTGCCTGTCAACGAGATTGGTCGCAACTGGTGCAATTGGCGCGCAGAGCAAGTTTTAGATCGCTTTATTTTCACAGAGAGAGAGAGAGAGAGAGAGAGAGGGGGGGGGGCACGTAAGAAGGAATTTGAATCGAGATGATTTATGCTGAATGTGGCTTCTTGACAATCAGGTTGGGGGTGCACCCTGGTCGGGTTGGATGACTCGGCATGGAGGGAAAAGGGTGCTGTAAGTACTTCGCAACAGCGCATCACCCACCAAGTCCCGATTGTTTCCTCTGTTGGCACGCCCAAGTACTTGAGTAGTTGCTTGAGTTTTCACAATGAGCATGGGGCTGCATGGCTGTCCTCATAAGGCCTGTCTCCATTCTTCCCCCCGTGTCTTATCCGTATCTTCTGTCCTCATTTGGTCGAAGGCCGTAGGCTTGGACATACAAATCTCCTGCGACCTCAATGATGACCTCAAAATGCAGTGCTCAAAGATTAGAAAGGGCCGATGCTGTCAATAATATCCTGAGAGGTGCTGCTATAGTAACCAGATGTGCTGTGAGGTTTTACTGAGCGCCCTTACAGCGGCCCACTGGACTTCGACCTTATTTCAGGCGCTATCCGCTGATTAACACCGAGCCTACAGCACGTTCTCAAGGCACGGTAGTCCTATGCAAGGGTGTCTCACTCTCTCTCAATATTGAGAGGTTGGTGTCAGTATCCTTTCGACCTGGACTGAGTTGACTTCTCTAACAGTTCGCAGCCTTGTACCTCAAAAAACCTAGATCCGTGCGCCTGACAGATATACTTAAGTACGCTATACAGAAGCTTTCCAAAGCAGAGCTCCCACCAGAATGTCCGTCCTCACTTGGTGATGATGATACACAAACTCTTCCCCCAAATCTCCCAGCCACATTTCAAGCGCAACGAAGCGTAAACTCTGTCTTGGCTGTTGTGACGAGATAGTTATAAGGCTAGTATTAATTAGAAGGCGAGGAAATATTAAAATGCAAATTTTGAAAAATCTAAGACCAGGAGAAAAGAATGATGATGAGGCTGGATACCAACCTCCCCCGCCCTCTCCCCATCACCCTCCCCAAAACTCCCCCACCACCTAACCACCTACCCAAATTTACTGGGGTTGGGGAAGCTGTCAGTGCCCTGTAGTGCCTGTGTGCTAACTGCCTGTGTGCTAACTGATAGGGGGCCAGGATCCTGCGCTTGCTTATCTTGGCTTATCAGCGGGAGTGCTTACAGGCAAGACCCCTGTCGACGGACCTGCAGTCCATCCGCTGGCTCGTCATCCGTGCAGCTTGCCTCGGTGACATAGAATACAGTACTAGACATACGCGAGCTCCCCAAGGTCCTCTGAGATATGTTGTTGGTTGGCGAGAATTGATTAATTTTCCAGAAAAAAGAAGAAAAAAGAACACAATACACAATCACCACCGTCTTCTCTTGCCAAAATGCGCACTCTCACCCCCGCCCACTTGCTACTCCTGCTCAGTTTCTCGCAGCGTGTAGTGAGCTCTCCTTCTCCCCGTCAGGCCGGCCAGGTCGTCCTCGCGCCACCGTCCTCCTCCTCGAGCCACGACCACGACCACCACGACAATGAGGCCGCCCCAGCAGCAGCAGATCTCTTTGCCGACGTCCACGGCCAACCCGTCGTTGACGATAGCATCCTGGCTGCCCTCAGTGCCCACTCCGACCCGGTTGATGCGCTCATCTCTCTCCAGCCCGAACTGGCTGCACAGCTGTCTGAACGGCGCCTGATCCATGTTCTGGGACAGGCCGGGCCGGAATGGATGACCGAGGGGGACAAGTTGCACCTGAGGAGGGACGGCAAGAAGTTTATGGATATCACGGACCATCAAGATCTCTACAAGGACTCTGCAAATACTTGGGCAGGGAAAGCCAGTCCGCAACGCCCTCTCTTCATTCTTCTCCCTCCTATACAAGATTACTGACGCTGTCGTGGGCCCCAGACCTCCCTAACTTAACCCATCAGAGGTATATCAAGCCGCTCTTCCCCAAGATCTCGACCAAGCGGATGCACGACGTTCTCGAGCACATGACCTCCTACTACAACCGCTACTACGGCGGGCCCACCGGCGAGGAGAGCTCGCAGTGGCTGCACGACCACATCCAGTCCATCATTGCCGAGTCCCCCTTCCACACCCACATCTCCCTCGAATACTTCACCCACCGCTTCCCCCAGTCCTCCATCATCGCCCGCTTCGAGCCCAAGGTCCGCGACTTCGACAAGCCCCTGACCATCATCGGCGCCCACCAGGACTCGGCCAACTACCTGTTCCCGCTGCTGCCGGCCCCTGGTGCCGACGATGACTGCTCTGGTACCGTGAGCATACTGGAGGCCTTCCGCGTCCTGGCTCTGAGCGGCTATGTGCCCAAGGACGGTCCCGTCGAGTTCCATTGGTATGCGGCCGAGGAGGGCGGCCTGCTGGGCAGCCAGGACATTGCCGCATATAAGAAGAAGGAGGGCGCCCACATCGGAGCCATGATGGAATTTGTACGGTTTTCCCGCACTCCACCTTGCCGCTTGTCTTGTTCGAAGTGGAAGAGAGAAATTGACAAGACTTGAACACAAACAACAGGACATGACTGCCTTTATCGCCCGCAACGCGACTGAGAGCATCGGCTTCATCAAGACAGACGCAGACCCCCCTCTGACCAAGTGGGCCGTGGAGCTGAGCGAGGCTTACGTCTCCATCTCGACAAGCGTCTACGAGCTGATGCCGTGAGTCATCCCCTGCACTGCATCATCAATATCATTATCATCACCAGTCCTGTCTGTCCACCCTTCACGTTTGTGCCAGGACTGACAAGATATGCTTTTGCGAACAGCGGCGCCGGCTCTGATTACATGTCTTACACCAAGCTGGGCTTCCCGTCAACATTTGCAGCTGAGGGCAACCCAGTCGCGGGCGGCTTCCCTGGCGAGTTTGACCCATATGTTCATACCGTCAACGACAAGATGACGGTCGATGATGAGACTGGATACTTCTCTATCGACGTGAGTTGCCTCTTTCCCTCCCCGCCCTTCGGTACAGCATGACTGACATGTTCTCTAAACAGCACATGGCGAGGTTCTCGGAGTTGGCTATTGCCTTTGCTGTGGAGCAAGGTGGTTGGGACAATGCTTGGAGGTAAAGAGGATCTCAGGTGTGGCCGGAGAGGCTCATTCTGTAATTATTTACTAGAATATGGACATGGACACTTAATCAGCAACATACCTATGAGGCTAGTCAGCCTGCCAACAATAATTATACCCAATTTCCCTGTTATTTTTACCTCCATGTTCTTTCTTCCCTAACCCCCACCCAACCATGATACTTTCGAACACCCATGTGATCACCTCAGCAATGACCATGTGATTCAGCCACAAACCGTTTGTCCAGTTGAATAGGCTTGCGTGCCACCCTTGCTTACTTTGCAGTTGGCACAATCCATTAAGATTCATCCCACACAATTATGATCTGTCAGCAGCTGAGACAGCACTGTGCCTCATTTAAGCCCAATGGAGATCTCGGAAAATTGCCCTTGAGGATCTTGAGCCTTGCAAATTTTCTTCTATTTTTGTTTCTTGGTATTTAGTATCACCCAGTCGTGGATGTAGTAAGGCTTCTTAGCAAAGTTGTTTCTGTATATATCAAATTGGTTTTCTTTTGCCTGATGCCCTTGAGGCTTGTCTATGCTGCCCATTCATTCGAAAAGTCATCTCTTATCGAGTTCCCCGCACATCATCACCAAGGACGATTGAAAAATGAGCGGGCCAGAAGTCTTCAAGACCCTGCACATGGGCAAGGTAAGAACCTCCTCTCATTTTGCTTTTCTTTCTCCCCCGACAACAGTCTACCTTCCACACCAAAACACCCCGCTCTAACATCCCATCCCAACAGGGCATGTACATGAACCTCCTCTTCGACCCCTCGCAACCCCCGGACTCCCTAGACCGCTGGCAAGCCGAGGCTATCTGCGAAGCTGACAAGCCAGGCGTGGCCGCCTTTTCGGTGCCCTCACACTGGCACAAGCGGCACGCGGAGCGCATGACCGTCATCGAGGGCCGCGTCAAGTTCACCGTCGACGGGAAAGAGACGGTCGTGGGGGTCGGAGGGAGTGTGGTGATTCCTGCTTATGCGGTGCATTCGCTTGCGGGGTTTGAAGGGGAGAGGGTTGTGGTGAGGGAGCGGGCGGATCCTGCTGGGGACTATAAGGCTGCGTGGGTTTTTTTTTTTTTTTTTTTTTTTTTTTTTTTTTTTTTTTTTTTTTTTTTTTTTTTTTTTTTTTTTT